>APFE030059389.1:0-24545 GCA_000404065.3 Pinus taeda
AGACCCCACAAAAGAAACAATAAGATGGTTCCTTGACGATTAGTCCAGATAGGAAACCAGAACCCAAGCAACACTAGCAAAAAACAAAAAAAAACAGATAATGAACACCTGGGTAGCCACAGTTGGCCTCGAACTATCAACAAGTAACCCCTGCCTATTCTCCGTCCCTTGGTTTCCACCAATGCGATGTTGCAATGTGATCTTATCGCAATCGCATATCGCTATATGTAAGAGCCTTACCCTTTGGTCTCCCCATGTTGCGATCCACCATCGGGTCCACATCATTGCATCACACATATGAAGGTATAAAGGCTCCACCCCTTGGTTTCCGCCGATGCGATCTGATCACATATCGCTATATGTAAAGGCCTTGCCCTCTGGTCTCCCCATTTTGCAATCCATCGCCGGGTCTGCATCATCGCATTGCACATAAGAAGGTGTGAAGGCTATACCCCTTCGCTTCTGCCGATGTGATAATGTGATGCGATCTGATCGTAATCGCATATCACTATATGTTAATGCCTTTCCCTTTGGTCTCCCTATTCTGCGATCTACCGATATTGTGATGTGATATGATCGCAATCGCATATTATTGTTAATTATGACCTGCATCCGGGGGTTGAGATTCCTTGTGCACTAGGTCAGTGCAAATTTGTAGTTGATTATGATCATCGATGATGTTGAGAGGGCCGTAATGTAGAATTTGGTCCTGATCAACTCCAATGTTTGCTAGGAGATCAACAATTTTGTTACTGTCCCTTTTAACATGCATAAAAGTTATTGCTCTTCTATTTCTTATCCATGTCTCTAAAGTTTCAAGCCTTGCTAATAATCTCCAGTTGTGGGCAACTCGTGAAGCCGCATTTCCTTGTTGGATTAGTGTGGCCATGTTGAGAAGGATTTGAGTGTCTCCTTCTATAAGTATGGGATAAAAATTTTGTTGATCAGCTAGCTGCATACCTGCCATAGTCCTTCCAGTTCTGTCGAGTTGTTCGTGTCCCATCCTATGGATCCAAAGTACAGTAGAAGTGGTTGGCCCTCATGATTCCTAAATATGCCTCCAAATCCTGCTTTGCCTAGGTTTCCCTTGGAAGCACCATCAAAATTAAGTTTGATCACTTTCTTTGGGGGGTGAATCCAATGCAAGGGTGGTCTGGTTACATTATGAGGTCTATTGGAGTTCAATTGAGCTTGTGGGAGTTGTATATTCCAATTATCCCATATGCTTAGTTCTTGTGGCTGTGTTGGAAAGTCCTCAGTCATCCATTCATGTAAAGCTAGAGTTTCTTTTATATTCTGACATAGGTTATTCCATATGATTTCTATGGAGGTTTTATGATTTTTAAAAATTCGTTTATTTCTTTCCTTCCAGATTTTCCAAAGTAGGAGATCTGGCAAGATGGTACACAACATGTTGAGAATTTTGCTATTGTATGGCTCTGGATTTCAATTGCTAATGGTGCTTCTGATATCCCCAAGAAGTCTACAGGGTCTCTGGCATCTGAAAGTGAGCTTTTCCCAGAGCCAGTTGGCCATGTGGCAGGAATCCATGAGGTGTTAAATGGTTTCTTCATTGTTCTGACAATTGGGGCAATAAGAAGGACCATGAAATCCTTGTTTGATTAAGTTGTCCCACGTGAGAATTCTCCCATGATACAGCGACCAGATGAAGGTGGAGACTTTGGGCCAAATCCCAGCTGTCCATATACTATTCCAGGTAGGATCAATTGGATCCTGAGAGTGAGACATTATCTCATAAGCTTCTTTGGTGGTATATGTTCCTCTCGGTGTGTAACCCCATCTTAGAACATCACTACCTGTATTAACTTTAATTTTCCTATTGGTAAGCTCTTTGTGTATCTCCCCGCTGTAAGCTTCTGCTTCTTGTTTTACTATTTGCTCCACCGGTTTCCATTGCCTAAATCCCTGTGTATTGCTAGGATTCCAGTAATATGCTACAGTGTTCTCCTGATTAGTGTCATTTCTATTATGATTTGTTCCTGGTATGAGTACTGCAATTTTGGGTCGCTATTGCCAGGAATCCGTCCAAAAACGTGTTGTTCTCCCATCCCTTATCTCCCAGAAGCTATGCTGATGGTTGATGTCTTTGTGTTGCTTGGTCGCGTTCCAAATTAAAGATCCTTTGGGTATGGTAGTTATCCTTATTAGTTCTTGTTGCGGTCGGTTGTTGGCATACTTTCTTGTCCATAATTGCACCCATGGCTTCTATGCACCAGAGACCCATTGCCACCATATTTTGGCTCCCATCAAGATGTTGTTGTGTTGTGGATCGCACAAGTCGAGATCCCCGTGCTTTTTAGTCTTGCAAACCTTTTCCCACTTGACCAAGGCCCATTTTTCTGTTTTGTCCTGTAGAACCCCATAAGAAGTTGCATTGCAGATTCCTAACTCTCTTTAGTACCCATTTCAGAGCAGCAAGTACAGAGAACAAATAGAGGGGCATGGATTGTAGAACTACTTTAATCAAGACTAATCTGCTTGTCATGTTAAGAGTCCTATGAATCCAAGACTGGAGCCGATTGTCCATTTCCTCCAAGAGTTGATGCCAAGAGACATGCTTTAAGGTGGAATCAATGAGTGGTGCTCCTAAATAATGAGAAGGAAGCTTGGCTTGAGGGAAGCCTATGATTCGAGAAATGGTCCTTTGGGTGGTAATAGAGGTGTTGAAGAAAAAAATTTGAGATTTGTTGGTATTGATGGTTGTGCCGAAAGCAGCTGAGAATGTGTCTAGAAGTACTTTGAAGGTTTTGGCTTCATTAACAGAGGGGTGACCAAAGAGCATACTGTCATCAACAAATTGCTAATGTGTAATAACGATGGAGCCATGGACAGAGAGACCTCTAAGATCATGAGAATGAGCAGAGTGCTTTATGAGACGGCCAAGAGCCTCAGCCATAATGATGAAAAGAAATGGGGACAGAGGGTCCCCTTGATGAATGCCCCTTGACGAGTGATACAGTTTAGAGGGTATACCATTAACAAGGATAAAGCATAGCGAAGAGGACACAAGGGTCATTATCCACCTTACATAGGTCAGGATGAATCCAAAGGTTGTTAGCACGCTCTTTATGTAAGTCCAGCTAAGCTTATCAAAGGCTTTAGAAAGGTCGATTTTCAGCAGCATTCCGACCTGATTGCTTTTTTTGAGAGAGTGGATGGTTTCATGAGTGAGAATAATGCCATCCAAAATTTGGCGACCTTTGACATACCCAGATTGCTCTGGGCAGATGAGAAGAGGGAGGAGCAATTTGAGGCGATTGGCTATGACTTTCGAGATAATATTGTAAATAACATTGCAAAGGGCAATAGGCCTTAACTTCTCTGGAGTGCTTGGTTGAGAAACTTTAGGAATAAGGGCGATGAAGCTTGCATTGAGCGAAGGGAGTAACCAGTGTATGACTCTAGATTCTTCTACCACATTCCAGACATCTACTTTGATTAAATCCCAAAAGTGGTGGTAAAAGTTGGACATGAAGCCGTCAGGACCCGACACTTTCCCAACCTTCAATTTATTTGAAGCTTCTTTGACCTCCAAGATGGTGACTAGTCTTAACAGAAGTTGATTATGCTCCTCCGTGATGAGTTTAGGAATATGCTTGAGTATTTCATTGATTGCTTGCTTTCTATCTGTGTGCTACTCTTGATGAACAGTTTTGAAGTGATTTATGAGCTCTTCCTCTATATCTCCCTATTTCTCCATTTTTCTGCCCTATGAATTTTGAATGTGAGAGATTGTGTTATTCATTCTTCTTTGTATGGTTGTATGGTGAAAAAAATTGGTATTTCATTCCCCTTCTTTCAACCATCTAATTCTGGACTTCTGTCTCCCTAGCATTTCCTCTTGTCTTCCTCGTTCATCTAGTTGTGTTATCATTATTTGTTCTTGTCTGGCATACTCCTCTGTTCTGCCCTCTAGGATGATCTTTTGTTGTAGCTCTGCCATGCTCTGCTCAAGCGCTTTCTTCTCCTGAAAAATATTGCCAAAGATTGTATAGTTCTAGATTTTGATTTGTTTTTTAATATGCTTCAATCTTTATTGGAATTGGTACATGAGAGAGCCTCCATTGGGTATGAAACTTTCCCACACTATTTTGACTACTGTATTAAACTCAGGGTGGGTGAGCCAAAAAGCTTCAAACTTGAAGGGTTTTTTGTTTGAGTTTCCTGGATTTTTCCATTGCAGAGAGATGGGCCAGTGATCCGATCCAGCTAGCGGTAGGATTGAAGCACACATGTCGCCACCAAGATGGACGAAGTTGTCTGATATTAGAAATCTATCCAACCTGGATGTGATTTGCTGAGTACCAGATCTCTTGTTGTTCCAGGTAAAGATGCCATTGTCAAAATGTAAATCTGTTAGTCCATTTTGTTGAATATAGACTTTGAAGTCATTGCTTTCTTTTTCCAGTTTTCTTCTACCCCCCAATTTTTCCTCCAACCATGTGATCATATTGAAGTCATTACCTGTTAATTGGAGTGCATGAGTTCTTGTAGCATTGAGAATTTCCAATGTTTCTAATAGCTTATGTTTTTGTGTACTTTCTTGTGGAAAGTAAACATTGGTTAAATGCCCATGTATGTTGGTGCCAACCAGGTGGAACATTGCATGTATGAAGTGATGCGAGGCATCGAAGTTTGTTAAGGAGACCTAGTAAGTGTTCCAAGCTATGGCTAACCCTCCCAAGGCACCTATTGCACCAATTGTAACTTTTTGACATCCTGCCCAGGCTTTGGATAGTATGGATTCTAAAGTACTAGAGCTACATTTTGTTTCTTGCATAAATATAATGTATGGTTGTTCTTTCTTAATCATGTTCTTCATCATTCTGTACTTCCCGGGACCGTTAAGTCCTCTTACATTCCATGAGATTAGCTTCATGGTTGACTGGTAGGTAGGGACCGATAATATTTGGTCAACTTAGAGCATCTACCCGGTTCCATGAGCATTTCCCCGATTAAAATGGTGCGCTATAAATTTGTCTTCCTGCCTCTTTTCTTCCCCTCTTTGATGATATGTTTTCCATCCCATCGGCCTCCTTGTTGTATGCCAGAGTGTTATGCTGATGCATTCATGTGATCACTACTTCCAGATTCTCCAATTGTCTTTCCAATATTGTGTCGAACTCCTTCCGTTTCCAAGCTTGCTCAAGACTGAAAATGTCTATTTCCCCAAGATCAAAGCTTTCTAGTTCTTCCATTGAGCTTTGTTGATTGCCTTCTTCCTGTTGAGTGAGAGACTAAGTAGGTTCTGCCTGAGTATCATCAATTTCCATTATCTTTTCAAACCATAGTACTTTGTGTTGAATAGGGTTGGTGTTGTTTTGCAGATCTGAAGCAGGCTTTTCAAAGGAGATAATATTCGAAGGATGACTAGTTTTGGAGTGGGTAGGGATGGTGGATGTATGATTGTGTGGATCTGTGCTTGTCTTTGCTGGCTTGGGCATATCTGAATCAGGCTGTTCCATGTTTGTCAAGATATCAAAGTTGTTGCTTGAGCACGGAAAATTAGAAGCTGGTATAGTAGTTTTGGGCGCTGAGGGGGATTTTTTAGTATGCCTTTTCCGATGAGCTACCTTGGTGAATCCATCAGAATTAGGTTTGTTTCCAGTTTCTATGTTTCTAGGTGACATGTTTAAGGGACAGCCACGAAAGAGGTGACCGTGAGCATGGAATCTCTTGCAATGGAAGGGTACATGTTCATAATCAAGGGGCTAAATCCATTCAAAGTTATCATGCAGTAGACTTACCATGTCCGGTAGCGCATGGCCCAACTTTATGTAGACGCAGATCCGTGCATATGAAGTGTATCTTCAAAGTTTAGTTTCCTCTGCAGCCTTAATGAACTCGCCTAAGCCATTGCTGATGGCTTTTAGAGAATCCTCTTCCCAATATTCTAGTGGAAGCGAGTACATGCAGATCTAGACTGGTACCCAACTGAAGTCTTCTTTGTCAGGGTTAAATATTTCTACCCAGTCTCATAGATAAAGGCATGCTACGTTGAAGAAGTAGGATCCTCCGTCTAGTACCTTGTTTCTATCTTCAAGGCAGTTGAAAGTGGCTGTGAAGAAGCCTTTAGGGCCCAGCTGTAGAGTTACATGACCTTTGGGCTTCCACTTCGTAATTATCCAGCCTTGCAGGGCTTTTTCAGTTGGCAAGAAACCTATAAATTTGTTGATCAGTGCGTGATATTTCATATATTGTATTTGCACATTGATTCTATGGTTGGGCAGCTCAATCTTGGGCCTTTCTATAGCAATGGATTTGCATGTTGGTGGAGAGGCTTTCTTTGTTTGACCTGATGTTGCTTGTTTGTCCTCTATCTCTTGTACCAGATTTTATTGTTCATTCTTCTGCGTCTGTTGCGTAGGCACGTGTCACCATTTCGACCTTTGGCTCTGAAATACATATACAAGAAGCTACAGTCCATCCTCTTTCTGTATGTTCTTATGAAATTTCAATCCGATGCTTAGAGAGAAAGTTATGATGATTTTCCCGAGGTCACCTGTTTGGAATGTAATTAAGTAATCTGCAAAAATACCAACTTCCTCAGATCATATCTCGCCATATATAGCACGAAAATATCTGAAATTCGGATTAGAGGTTTAGCGCAATTTCTTCTCAAATGGGTTTTTTGTTTTAGCTTCTGAAATGTTGCAGAAAAACGTTATGGTGAAAATGCCACGATGACCTATTTGGAGCAGCGAAACCCTAGAATCCAAAGCTCTAATACCAAATGTTATGAAACTAGCTTCAAGAAAGATAGAAAAGATAGATCAACACCTTAGAATTAAGCCTCTTCAAGGGGGTAGCTTCCTTTATATTACATAAATGAACAATTCTACGATGATACAAATGAAAAGGCCTCCTTTCTATATATAGGAGTCTAAGGGGTCATAACATAATCAGAGCCAACATAACAATAATAATGTAAGGGCACAATAATAACAATAGTGGGCTTCTATGGGGTACAATAGTAACAATATGGGCACTACATGGGTACATCAATATGATAAGTGGGTTGTACTGATAACAATAAGGGGTTACAGTAGTAGTATAGGGGCCTAACACTCTCACATAATAGCATATGTTCCAAGCTCAGTTGTAATGGACATTCTAACTCAAAATGGGCCTGATGGAAAAAGAGGC
Source organism: Pinus taeda (assembly GCA_000404065.3). Taxonomy (NCBI): domain Eukaryota; kingdom Viridiplantae; phylum Streptophyta; class Pinopsida; order Pinales; family Pinaceae; genus Pinus; species Pinus taeda. The sequence continues at coordinate 7,168 of APFE030059389.1, forward strand.
AAATGGATTAAAGGCCAAGGTTTGGCCAAACCCCTACTGTCAAGCCTTAGACATAAATTTCATTATTGCCATAAATGATTAGGAAGAGATGGTGACTCCACAAATTAGTTAAGCTTTCATAGATTCACCATGGTATGTAGACATTATTTTCATTTTACTCAACCTACAAGCTCATCCTGGTTTATCCAGAACTAAAAGTAAATTCCTAAAAATTAAAGCAATGAAATATTATATCTTAGATAATGTTTTATTTTGGAAAGATAATGGTGGCATCTTGTTAAATTGTTTATTAAAAGATGAAGCTGACAAAGTCATGCAAGAATTTCATGCAGGGGATTGTGGGGGACACCTATACTAGAAAACAACTGCTGATAAGATTTTTAAGGGCATTTTTTTTACTAGCCCAACCTTTTTGTATATGTCCGAAAATATGTGACCTCCTCTCACAAAGTCCAAATATTTGAAGGCAAGAATAAACTCTTACCATTACCCCTCAAACCTATCTCAGTAGAAATGCATTTTCTACAATGGAGTTTAGACTTCATTGGGGAAATTCACCCACCCTCCTCTGCCCAGCATAAATGGATTTTGACAGCCACTGACTACTTCATCAAGTGGATAGAGGCCATCCCTTCTAGACAAGCCACATAATTTTTCATTATTTCATTTCTTGCGAACAACATCCTTTCTATATTTGGGTGCCGACAAAAGCTTATCACTTATAATGTTGCTGCCTTCAAATCTAAGAAAATGGTAGATTTTTGTAACTGATACCATATCACACTAGGACATTCCACTGCCTATTACCCTTAAGGTAATGGACTAGGATAATATTCAAACAAAATCCTAGTCAACATCATCATGAAGTTGTTAGATGCTACCAAGAAAACCTGGAACAAAAAGTTGGTAAATGCGCTATGGGTAAACAAGCTTACTACTAAGAAAACCATTGGCACATCTCATTATCAATTGGTATATGGGATAGATATTTTTTTCCATCCTCATTAGGAGTAGCAACGATGAAAATTATTCAAGAGCTACAAGTAGAACCAAATGGCATCCAAAGTAGGATAAACCAAACAATTCATTTACAGCAAACTAGGGAAGAAGTTTATATCAAATCCCAAGTAATTCAAGAAAAAATGAAGAATATATTTGATAAGAAAAATAAAGCATAAGATTTCTATATAGTTGATCAAGTACTAAAATCGGATTCCAGAAGGGAGGACAAAGGGAAACATGGGAAATTTGAATTTTTCTGGAAAGGCCCATATGTTAATTATGGTTACAAAGGCAATAGTGCATTTTTATTAAAAGAATTAGATGTGGCAGACTTACAAAGTGGACGAGTCAATGGTCGAACGTTGAAGCACTATTTTCCACTAGATTAATCAGTAGTTCATCAGTTCTATTCACTGTAAATACCATAGCAAAGTTTAGATTGGAGTGGGTGATAATCTTCTGAAGTCGAAGCCTGAAAAGGGAATGTTAAGCTTTAAAAGGTATAATATCATATGTTTGAATAAAGGAGACCATAGAAAGTAGTTCCATGTAAAGCACAAACATAGTTCCAAGGGAACTGATCAGAAAGTTCTTGACATATCACATGGAGATGCCATCCCCATGTGGAGACATTCTAAGGTTCCTATAATAACAGGGATCATAACTTTGAATTGACTGTGTTAAGTCATGTAAGATTGTACATACCTTTGCTTCTTGTAACTGTTTTCCATATTAAAAAATCAAAAGAGGGTATGTACTAAAACAAATTATAATAAAAGGACCAAAAGAAAGAAGATAAAATAGATATGAAATATGAACCCCATAAAAAGAAGCAAAAATAAGTTTTGAAAGTGTTACATGTTCAAATTCCACTACCCTTAGTTTACTTTTTGCAAATAAAATTGTGTGTAGCTTGTCCAAAATGCCACAATTCATGATGATCACACAGTTCAATCTTGATTACTCATGATTTAAATTTTATATCAAAATAGTTAGTGAATAAAGATCTGACCAAACCATTTAATCTTGCCAAATCATTAGTTAGGTAGAGAATGAAATGAGCTCATGAGTTTAATCTGAGCCATTGGAAGATATAATGTTAGAAATAAGTTAGTTTTCTTATCAAAAGAAAATAAAAAGGGTCACCCAATAAAGGAGATAAAAAATGCTAGGGTAAATAAAGGGTAGGTAAAATAGGTTTTGGAATGCATAAGGTTGCTAACTCAAATGCACCTTGAACATGCTCAATCCTATGTTTCATGATCAGGAGGAATTATCAAAGAAGGAGGACATTTTCTATTACTTTGGGTATTTACCCAAAAGTTCTATATAATATTAGTCCTTAATATTAAAGCTCATTCACTAAAACCCTTACATGCCTATTTAATTAATTTCCCCCCATTCATTTTCCCTTCACACTCATTCCCTAAGTTATTTGTTTCATAACTTACCCCTTATTTACATATTCCCTTCATTACCCCTTCATTACTTTTCATTCCCTAATATTTTTCCCCTCCTAGAAACCCTTGTTCCTTTGAAAATCCCTTTTCCCTTTACTCACTCCGCTTGATAAGGTCTAATTAAAAGAATTCTTTTAATTAAATTTAACACCCACTTCATAACTCCCCAACCCTAACATATATTATTAAACCTATCATACCCCTCCGCATAAAATTTCCCTGGGTCGCACCATCATAACCCCTTATCTCTTCCATCTGTCTGATCATTATTTGTCATATATAACACCCAATAAGAATTTTCGCACCCCCAACATCCGACCTTTAGAACAAAGGAAAGGTTTTGAAATGGGTGGTTTTACCCGTCCCTTCCCCTGCCATGCGGCGCCACCACATTGCATCACATCCCCTAGCCCCAAACTAGCATACCACCTTTACGGGATGTGATAAACTATCAAACTACCTCCAAGCATTGTGCGATAAACTACCAGGATATTTAATTAACCGTCGTGCTATGAGAAAACCCGCTAATTCCCAAAGAAGGTGAAGTAACGAAAACCTTGAGAAATTTTTTTTTTTCACCATTGTCACTAAACTTGTGAGAAAATACCAAAAGCTATCACCAACCCGAAACAGAGCCCCTGCTACCACTTGGACTCCTGTGCAACTGAAATTCACTATTTTCTAGGTTATTCTAGTACTCTGCTCCATCAATTGAACTCAAAAGTTGATAAATTAAACCCAATTAATGGATTCTCATAGTGTTCTAATTGTAAATCCACTTGAACCATGAGTAGAAAATGTCGAACACCTACCCTTGGCCAATAAATACTATAAAATTATTGATACAATGACAAATTCCAACCTTTTGGAGCTCCACTACTGGAGCCATGACAAATAAGCTCACTAGGCTAATGATATCCATCTGTGGGATTCAAACTTGCTTAAATACATATTGCCATAGACCTACCAGTTCCCTGAAATTATCAGATTATGAAAAAAAACTATTTGCCAAATGAAAGAGCCATAGTCACCCTAAACCCAAGAAAACCTATTTACTGTCACTGCTCAATCTATCAATCAAATGCTGCAAATTCAACCACAACCAGAGGGAGTTCCCTTCTCCATTGATACCCTTACTTAGCTTTACCGAAAGATATACTTTCCTAAGAGGTATCAAATCTTCCAAACCTTCCTCCCTGAAACAACTCAAATTCCTAAAAAGAACCCACCATACTCTACTATCATGTTCCTAGAACAAACCAAGAAAATTGTTACCATGTTATGTTGTATATTAGGATACATTACTCATGAACATTTAGATGAATCCATCCTAGGTTTCCTCTCTATCTTTAGCCCAAACGAGCCTCCTTCTATAACCTTCAACTTTTCCAAATTCCTAGCAAACACGATGCATGTGAGCTAGTTAAGCTTCCAGAAGAAGGAGCTTTCGAATATTCCTCAGTTTTGTTCCACATGTTTTTATATTTTCAATCAAAAAGGTTTGCAGTCATCCTCCAAACACTAGACACAGAGGGTAATCCCCAATCCATTGTCTTGTGGATATCCTTGATCAGAAAGGATTCCATAGAATTCAGTTACAAAGACTTCATTGATTGATTGGTTTATTTATTTATCTAGCTGTTAATATGCTAAGTAGTAACATTCATCCCAAAACCAGTGAAGATATAAAAAAAGGTATTATAATTATCAAATCAAAGTAAAATAAGATATTGGTATTTATACCAGAACCATACAGAAATTAGAGTATATGGAAGCCAAGTAATTCCATTCAAGCTTCCCAAATACCTCCCAATGAGGATATCTACTTTGGAATACATCAGAAAAGTCTTGAATTATGATGAGATCCATTTCCTCTCGGCCAAAAAGAAGACCCAATTCAAGATTAAAAACCAAATAGGGCCTTTCATATATAACCATAGAAATGGTGGAAAGGAAGAAGACAGATGTTTACAAGATTTGAAGCTCAACAATAGTTTCAAATGGTAGTATGACCCTTTGGGTATCATAAGAAATCTAAGATTCAAATTCAAATTGACCGCTTTCATTCACGAACGAAAACCTGAAATGGAAAGGTAATCCAACCAGTTAGAGTGGTTGGAAACCACGTTGCAGGAGGTAAATAAACAGGTTGATACTAGTTCCATCCTGCATACTCCAGAACCACAACCCAAAATTTCAAAAAGGGTTAGAGAAGAAGGATCTTAATCAGCTGAAACCACCTCTGATACTAAATTTACACTTATGAGTAGAAAGAAAACCAAGCTAAATCTAGTAATAGAGTATGGAAATACATTTGAAGCAGAAACATAGATTATCATGAGGGTGATTCACCCTCAACACATGTAGAAGAAACATCTATGCCCTCATCTTCTATTGTAGAGATCATGAAAAGTAAGAATAATGTAGAGGTTTCATCATCTAGAAAAACAGTGGACAAAGAGAAAGATATCATGGAAAGGTACAAAGAAATTAAAATCATAAATGACGCATTAAAAGCTACAATATGTACACAATACTGGAAGCAAACTCTGAGTGATCAGATTAGGTTACTTTTAGCTTTTGGCCTAAAAACTAGGAGGATGCAGATGACCTTCTTATAACTAGAGGTAAAGGCCCCAAAAACATCAGAATATTACAGGAAAACAACCTTTGAAATTCATGCTCAGGATGTGCATCCAATTGACTAGATTGAATTTCATAAATAGGAAGGAGAAATGATATATTCAACCATGACACAAAAAGCTCTAATTTTCCAGAAATTGAAGAAGTCCCTTGAAAATGTATAGTCACAGTTAAAGTTGGAAAGGGCCTCATCACAAGCAAAGGAAATAGGATTAAGTCACTAGAAGATTTGGTAATTGAAATTAGCTATAACCCAACTGATATCAAGGCAGCATAAGAACTCATTAAAATGAAAAATACAAACATAGATACACTCAAAAAACAGCTAAAGCTACCAACTACTAAACATCCACAAACCAAGGAGATTTTTGAGACACTTAATCAAAAGGATGAGATGATGAACTTAATCATCTAGTTGACAAATCAACTAAGAGAAATGGAGACATAAATAGATAAATTGGTACAGGAGAAACAAGCTAGCAAAGAAGCGGTTCCTATTACTCTTATTCCCATAGGAGCTACAGCAATAACCACATCAAGAAAATCAATAGCCCATCCCACTGATGAGGCCAGCAAATTGATTCAAGCTATGGAAGATATGTCCATTCAATCAACACATATTAATAAGCTCAAGGAGAAAGTGAAGAGCTTGAAAGATGAAAATAAATTAGCAGAGGTAATGCATCAAGATGAGAAACAAAAAGCTAATAGATTGAACGACATGATCCACTAGCTAGAAAACGAATTGTCACTAAAGGAGAATTTGGCCCAAGCAACATTTATTGGCCAATATCATTAACTCACTTAATGATATTTGGCCATCTATACAATTAATATTTGAACAAAAATATTTAGTGAAGGACGTTAGTGAGGCAATTCAGAAGGTAAAAGTAGATCTTGGGGAGAAATCAGAGGAAGCATCTAAAATAATCAAATTTCTGAATTCTAAAAACAAGCATGAAATATAGGAGCATGGGATAATTGATAGAACGGAGACCATTCTAGAAGTAAAGAAAGTTATTTCCAAGAGAAATCTAATGATACATCTTGAGGAGAAATGTCAAAACATGAAACTTGCAGTAAACAGGTTTTTCGACAAGTTTGAAGTATTGAGACAGAAGGGTCTGCTTAATGCTTTGGTAATCAATGATAAATTGATGAAACATGAAGACTATGATAAGAAGATGAAGGATGTAGCTAGAGAAAGTTCCAACAGTTCATCCATGAAAGGTGTGCCCATAGGAAAAGTGCTCCTTTAGACTTTGGAAAACTTGTTTTACCTCTAGCATGAGGTAAATCACCTGTTTGTGAACAAACCTACATTTGCCAAATATATAGAAGGATATGAGATTTACCGAAGGATGATGAAAATCAAGCTCCTAGATGAAGAAACATGGGAAAAATGGTGTGACTTACTATAAAGGATGAAAAAAGAGAAACAGGTGAATGACAAACATGTGAGAGGAGCAGACGGTGTGAAATAGCAGACAACGTGAAAGAGAATCAAATGTAGTAATAGCAATCAAATAAAAAGGGACAGATTTCAATCAGTTAAAAAGGTGTCACTATCTTTTTGTATAAAGATATTTATTTTCCTAAAATAAATCCTAATTAGTTGACAAGATATTTTTGTAAAAGTATTGTATAGATACTTCTTCCATTTGAAGTATTAGGGGGTGGATTTCTGAATATTTATGTAGCTGACTGATCTACTACCTTAGGGTTATTGTACCAACTTCCAGTTGATAGACATAATAAGTTATAAAGGGAATTCTTTACAGGATTCATGTGTCGAGCTATCTCAGTGAAGTACAAATTTCATTTGTTCATGTTCTTTTTCGAAAGTATTCCATAAACTCATATGTGTTCTAAAATCTAAATGTTATAACTGCAATTTTACTGCAGAATTTTCTTAGATATTACACTATGCTTTTACTGTTACACGTTTATATTTTTTCTTCTGATATCTAGTTTAGATAATTCTTAATTTCCCTCTGAGCCTGATTGATCTCCTTCATCCTTCTTTAGTATCTCGTTTGAGGAATTCTTAGTTGCACCTTGATCCTGATTGAAAAATAAATTCATCATCCAGCCTTGAGATTTGATATTTCTCACCTATGTTTCCCTGTAACATTTTCTTTATGGTTTGTTGTTGTTCTATTTTCAAAGCCATATTGACTCCACAACCCAATGGAAAATGGAAAAGCACCTATTCATCTAAGTCACTGATTCCACCAACTCAACCAAAACCAACCCAAATCAAGCATACATAACTAGCCTAAAATCCTATAAGTAAACAAAATTAAATCATACAGAGAGATCCCTATTTAATTTTAGGAAGGCTAGATCCTAACATCCAAACTAGGTTTGTAGTTACCTCTGATATTGCTTTTTAACACATTGAAGAACCCTTGGAAATTTTGGAGAGATAACTATTAAGATATTATATAAGTTTGAAGAAATTATCACAGGAAATTAAATTTTATGAATGAACTCTTTTACAATGTTGTTTTTTCTCTATAAATAACCATGGAAGTGTATCTCATTGTTCATCACCATGTAATCAATCACATATTTCACTCCAGATTGCCTTACTCAAAATCATTACAAATTTTGAATTCATTTCCTTGTCATTCCTTCCATCAAATATTCTCAGTAATGTTTTTGTTACATTCTTCCCAATATGCATTGCTCCAAAACAAATGAGCCATTTGTACGCTTTTATAATAGTGCAACCTACTAAATTCTACATTGCAAATTTTCATTCCTTCTCGAACTCCATTAACACCTTGACATCCTTGATGAAATGAAAATGAAATCATAATAATAACAATTATATACATTAAATAGAATAGATATAAAAATTGTAGAACATTATATATGCTACATAAACTAATTGCTCACTTCATGATTTATATAATATTCCAACTTCCATAGTTAAGGAGTCATTCTTTGTTGTTTTATTCTAGTCTCTTCTTTCCTATTGAAAATAAAATTTTCAATAGTTTTATACATATGGTTCTTAGAGAGGGAGTGGTTGTACTCATCAAAATTATTCTTGCGTAACCACCTTGAATGACAATATTTCATTCTAGGACAATAAATTGGACATGAAAATTTACCCTTTTCTTTGGATACTTACAAGATATGGATTAATTTTAGTGTGAATTATATACCAAGGAATTATTTAAAAATCATGGATTATTTTTTCATAATATTATATACTCGTGAAATGCATGTGTACATTAGATGCCCCATAAATGCTTTAGACCTATGAAAGAATCTATTGTAGATTTAAGGTTTCCATGGAATTGAAATTGTCTTTCCCTTATTGTTATAGAGATGTTGTACATGGTGATGCCATATGATAACTTTAGTAATTAGTCAATTAGAGGCTCAATGTATACATTCATATTTTAAAGTTGGTATTTAAGTAATTCATTGAAGATAAACATAACTACCACTTTTTGTGTGTTTGTGTGTGTGAAAAAAAGGTATATATAAGATTATCCCACTCCTATTTGATTATTTGGATTAAAAGAGAGGTTAATCTTCCAAATTTTAATCTCGACTAAGTATCTAGGCATACCTAGCATAAACCCATTTAAACTGGGATCTGGGATAGGTTGAGAGGAATCAAATATCTAAAAGTTCAAACGTTTTTAAATTTTTGCACGTTTAATTCCTCATAGACTTAGCTAATATGAAATTAAGATAAATTTATGATAGGTTAAAAGGGTAAGTGTTTAAATACAAATAATTATCTTTTTTCCGATTTTAAATATTTTTCAACATCTTAAAATAATGGGAAAATGTTTACATGTATAGTTATCTAGAATTTCTAGCCTACCTCATTAGCTTGCCCAAAAATTGGTGACAATGAGTGATTTGTGTGCCACAAGATTTGTGTTATTAGAGAAGTTATCTAGAAATAAATGAACCTTTGCAAATATATAAACATTAAAGCTAAGTTACGTATCTATAAAAATTTAAGTGATTTATGTTTAGTTCCTTTATAAAAGTATTTTTCAAAAGAAGTAAATGTAAAAAAGGGTCCCATACATTATTACATACAGGGGCTAAATTTGATGGAAATTTATCCATATTTTACTTAAGTGTCAAATATCGACCATTTTAAAATGTGTACAACAATGATGACATTTACTTAATTTTAAAATTGTCATTTTCACAAGTGAGTTAAAAATTCAATATGTGTGTGTGTGTGTGTGTGTGTGTGTGTGTGTGTGTGTGTGTGTGTGTGTGTAGACACACACATAGACACGCACAAGAAATTCCAAATAGGATTGTACAAAATAATGTAAGTAAGAAAGTAATAGTATTTTTGGTTCAAACTCTCATAAGCATTGACCTATGTGGTGCCCACAATACTAAGATCCAAATATGAGACTCTAAGATAAGAAAAAAATGATCATATAGTGTCAAGGCTCCAAAATACGCACATAATCACCCATACTGTCTCATTGGACATGTTCGAAAAAAATTATGTCTATATCCACTCACATCATGCAATCATGCATTGTACACACTAAATTCCTAGAACTTAAAGGTTGATACTCAAGTGACATGCCCACACCCATGGGCCATTGATTTGGTATATAAATCACTAACTTGTGAAGAGAGAGTAATGAAATTGAAGGGCCTTTTAGTGGTTTAAAACAAATTATAATAATGTTTCTTGTTTGTATGGGTGAAGTAACATTTTTCTATTTGATTATGAGGAATTTTATGAACCTTATTTAGTATTGGTAAATTGGTGATATTTCCTAATTTTTATAAATTTGGTTTATTTATTAGTTTGATTAAATGTCAAATGTGTGGTTATGATGCCTCTCACACATTCAATACATTCATACTTGAATGTCAAAGCAACTAGGTTTAGGCCTTTAAGGTGTTGGAGGTGGGAGTAAGGAAGATTTCTCCTTCTTACTAGTTCAAATATTATAATTTGTTCAAAATGCATTGCCTATATATTATTAGTGCTTGAAATGTTAGAATCTTTCCAAATTTCTATTAAAATGTGGTTTCAATATTTTTTATTATTTTAAGGTCATTCTTTAGTCGAATTCATCATGTTGAAAGTTGATATTGATTGTTCCTCTTCGAAATACATTATAGTTAAAAGGTTTGACAAAGTTACTTGATGAATTTTTGAGAATGGTACAACATCATTTGTAAAATATTTGAAATTACATAAATAATGAGTGTACATAATTGCACGAAATCATTGGTTAGTTTGAATAAATGCGATTGAATATTCTCACGAGATATAATTACATCTATGAAATTACTTTGTTGAACCATATTTTATAGTCAAGCTAATGATAAGATAGAACATAAAACTTATATTTAAACAACTAGTAAAATTAAATATCAAACTTCATGTGAATAGTGGTTCTCAAAGTAAATATGTTATAAACAATTTACTTGATAACTAAAAGTTCTTTTATATATCTTATTAGGAAATAATATTTAGTCTTATTAGTCCATGTCTTCCATGCCTTCAATAGGGCTATGGTGATTGCTAAATGGTTGATGACCCATTAATTCATTCATTGACCAAAATTGTTTTTGGCTTTATGAGCATTTAACCAAAGTTTTGTAGTGCAATTTTCATCGATCTAAATTTTAACGAAAGTGTTTGGATATAAAAAATTCGACCTCTTATTGCGCACTTTTCCAATCCCAATGTAAGAATGTTGTGACAATTTATTTTATCCAAAGTCTAGTTTTCATGTTGTGACAACTGATTTTAAGTCATGACAATTGATTTTAAGTCTGGGCAAAATTTTTTGGTATCCAAAGGTGTTTTATAACCAAGTTTTTTTTAACACTGCACCCAAATTGTTGTCTTGCACAATGGCTAGATGTTGGTGTTCGATGCCATCAATGCCATATGTTGGAGACTTCTCAACATTCCTCCATGTGTGTACAGGTGGAAAATTTCATGTATAAATGATATGGGCATGGCTAGAGACATGGTAGTGCTGGTAAACGAGATATGGGAATGGTAAGATACATGATAGTGCTAGTAAAGGAGAGGTGATGTTGGTAAATGAGAGATGGGTTTGCTAAGAGACTTGCTGGTAAAGGAGACAAAAGAAGGTAAATGAGATAGAAGTTTATTGTATGGAAGGCTACTATTGAATCTCATTGATGTCGCCGACGTTTTGAACTGAGATCCACTTAAAAAAATCTAAATGCAATCTTATGCTGCAAAAAAAGCTCAAATGCAACATAATTTCAGTTAGAAAATTTGAGAGAGAAGCTTTGCCTGGTTCCTTTCCTTTCCTGCAAGTATGAAGTCTGAAAGAAGCCAACTGTGGAACATTGATAAGCCACGAAAATTGACAATATAGGACAATGTGCAAGGCGGTTTGCTGCATAAGTCGAATTTTTTTTGTTACAAATATGAAGTTTCAATATTCAATCTATCTTCTAAATTCAAAAAGTGTTGAATATATTTTCTTTCCAACTTACTTTAATTGATGTGTATACAATAAAATTATGATGTACTATTTTTGAAGTTCAAAAAATCGAACTTAATTTGATTATACATTTTGAAAAAAATTCAAAATCCTACTGAATGGATGCCAAAGTTCTCCACTTTGCAAGGTTTCTTTCATGTTTTTCATTTGCAAGATGTAGACTTAAAAAACTCATAAAAATAAATAGTCAATTCAATTCACTAGATTAGTGAGAACATGAAGTGGAAAAATAGATGTTTGGAAACCCTTAGATTTAAAATTGTGAGATTTGAGAAACCTCACAAGGAAATGTAATTTGGCCAACAAAGTGATGAAGAAAATATATTTTTCTTAAAAATGTAATGTAATTTAGTTTGTCCTTTTGCCTAACAAAATGTTATGCAGTTAGTTTCAGACCCATAAACAACATTGTAGTGAGTGTGAATTAAAAAATACATGTATTTTTTCATTAGATCAATGAGGACATTTATGTGTAAAAAAGAGATTTGAAAACACTTATATTTAAAATTGTGATATTTGAGAAACCCATAAAGAAATTGTTATTTTCTTAACAAACCCATCGAGAAAATATAATTTAAAAAAAAAATGTTATGGAATTTGTATTTTCGCATAAAAAAATGTTTATTAGTTCATTTCATGGTCTATAAAAAACACTGTATTCTATATACGAATACACTTCTCATATTGTAATTGATATTAGCAAATAATTTAAATATTTTTGCAATAATTACAAACCATCCAAATAAACAACATCAAAACTTGCTTCTAATGAAAACGTAACAACCAAACCACAACGGGTAAAGAGAGCTAGAATCTAATCCATGACGTGAGCATGGCTCAAGCCTTTATAAATACCGCCCTGGAACAATAAGACACCTTCAAAAACCTCACCTCATTTATATGCTTTCGAGGACGAATGCTGAAAAATCATGTACCCTCTCACTGGCAGGGCTAAAATGAATATCCCGCGAGGTAGGTGAGTTATGTAGTGCTTTGGTGCTTCTACCTAAAGAAGTTCATGCTTAGGATAAAACATAATAAACTCATATGTCGAGAATGTAATAGATTCTGAACTGGTTTTCATCTTCACGATCACTCACTCGGAGATTCTAGTTCACCATGTACGCCCACAACATTTTCTACTATGGTTTTCATTGTTCTTTTAAAAAAGGGAGGTTGGACATAGTCACACGATGTATAAAGATTGACTCGTGTTTATAATGTTGGAACATGCCAAGGATATTAATACCATTCAGAACCACATCAATGCATCAAATTATGTGAGCCTCATTTAATGTAATTAGTTTTCTATAAATATTTTATGGGCCCATCACTTGGCCACTCGTCCACACCATTGATATCATGTCCTTCGCTGTGTTGCCATACTTGTTTCTACCCTCGAAAAGCCAGGGACATAGCTAATAGATTCAAAGTGTTCTCACTAATGTTATCATATCCGAGCTAGATGTTATAGTCAAACAAAGAACTAACCCTACGCTACATCTCGATACCATCCCGGTGTTTCAGATTTGACTTTCTGAGTTGGGGAAAAGGGTTTATTTCATTTTTTTAGGCTTTCTCTACTCTCCTTTCTAATGATTTCAGTGTTATGATTCTGTTAAATTTTATGTAAATCAACGAAAATGTTTCAGTATTATGAGGGTTTCAGGTGAAAGTTCCTTTGATCTGATAAAAATTACTTCATCTTGTGTTGTCAATTTCATTTATCTATTAAATGTTTCTTTATGCTTCGTTCTCAAGTGAAATTTCATGAAATTTCTCTTTTAATTTCTGAAGCATTCTTCCTTTAATGATAGAGATTATTTTAATGGCTTAGGTTTTTTTCACTTTGCTTTCTAATGTTGATGGCCTGGTTCTCTTACACTTTATGCAAATCAAGCACACATTCCACTTAAAGCTTTATTTTTGTAATATTTGATCTCATTTATCTTTTTTTACCATGCATTACATCTTACTCTCATGAGTGGTTTCTTATATTTCTCCTCATTTATGGCCTTATTACCATCATAAATTCCTTACATTTTCCTTGGGATATGGAATTTATTTCTCTCCTTAAGTTGGTAGATCCTCATTGTATCTTGCATCACCTACCTTGTTACACAAATATTTCATCTTTGACCCTAAACGTTTGTTTCTTGTATCAATTGTCGAGGTCACCTAAGCCTTCAATATATTCTCCTAGCAATAGCTCATACAATTAAAGGAATATCCTAGTTAATCATAGTTTCTTTCAAGGTTTGTTCTTACACCTTTAATATTAGTCATAGTTGTGGATTTAAGAAAAACTATAGTTTAGTTGATCATAAGTTTAAGAGATGATGTTTTTAAAGAGTATACTTGATGGAAGTTACTCGAATGGAAATCATAATGTGTTTTTTTGTACATTTTACATAAGAGTTCTGAGCCATCTTGGACCACACTTATACTGTTGATTTTTCAAGTTCCTACTAAATTGAATGATATGTTGGCACCCAAGAACATCTCCTATGTAGCAAGTGAGGATTAACAATAAGTTAATAAAGGTCTTGTTTGTAAATACTCGTCCGTGTTTTGAAGATACAAAAAATGAAACCAAGGGAAATGCAAATACAAAAGGAGAAACAACAAAGGCAATTGTAGTAGTATCTTCTTGCGAAGATAAGAAGGAATGGGAATCGGCCTTCCTTTAATGGTGCTGCTAACTTCAACAATTATGAAAATATTGCAAATTCAATGCCCATGCCATGGTGCCGAAAATCCTTGAGGAACATTTGAAGTCTCAACACTAAAGAGAGGGATTTGATGATCCCTCTACGAAGGTTAGATAACTCCACTTTTTGTATCTCTGTCTATATTTTCCATTAATCTGAACAACTTTCTCATTATTATATGAGAAAATGCAATTGTCTGTATGCCATTACTTTGGGAATTATTTTGAAGGTTATATAACTCTAGTTTCACTGCTATATTTTTCACATTAGACAACTTTGTTTCTTGTTTGTAATAAAGTTTCAATTTATTGGAATTTTATGTAGTTATTGCAATTATCAATAATGTTCTAACAAGTAACTAGTTTTGGATCCAGCAATTGATGCACCTGGAGGCTTTTTGTTTGAATTGTGGTCTGTGTTTTGGGATATTTTCATCTCACCAACAAATGAGAAGCACTATGAGTAGCTTCATATGTTGAGATGGTCTCCCATATTTAACTTAACCCTTAATTATGTCGAAAAAAATAAGGGAAGTGTTTGTTATTTACTGTACATACATATTAATTTCAGTAGATATGTTTTGGACTCTAATGCTGGTCTTGTTTGTAAATACTTGTGCATATTTTGCAGGAACAACAAATGAAAGCAAGGTAAATGCAAATACAAAAGGAATAACAACAAAGGAAATTGTGACAACATCTTCTTGCCCAAATAAGAAGTAATGAGAATCATCCTTTCTTTGATGGTGCTGCTAACTTCCACAATTCTAAAAATTTGATCGCAAATTAAGTGGCCAATTTGGACAACTTCTGTCTTATTCTATGAGAAAAAGAAATTGTCAATATGAAATTACTTTGTGCATTATTTTTGAAGGATTTTTAAATGTTTCGGCATGAACGCATACAATGTAATCTTGCTCATCTCGTACAGTGTAATCTTCCTCATCTCGTACAGTGTAATCTTCCTCATCTCTAAGTAAATCTACTTCCCAGGGTATCATTATGGCCTACCAAAATGTATTTACATAAAGAATATGTTTGATAAAGTAGTTAATGTTTGTTGGAGCTACACAATGTAATACATTTGGCCATCGAGCTCTGTCATATGGCCTTTTTTTAGCCTTGATCCTTGTTTTGCCAGTTTTTGTGATTCCAATGTTATTCATATCAAGTTTAACAATCCTCACAGAATGGAAGCAATGAATTATTAAACCTTAGGGAAGGCAAAACACTTTAGCTTCCAGAACTATCTGAACTTACTATATGTTCATTTGTCTTAATAATTATATTATAGGATAAAAAAATGTTCATGTATTATGCAACCATAAATTGCCATAAATTTATATTTGAATATTGCTAACTGACCTTGAATTTCAGCAGAGACTATGGAGTTGCCCCTTGTTAAATTTAATTAATCATTATGATTTTTAAGATGCCATAAAACCAAGGTATAACACACTTGTTAATATCTTTCCATGGCAATAATTGTTAATAGTTGTTAATATGTTGATAGACAACTCTTGTTAATGTTATGATTTCCTAGATTTAATATAAATTTAGCTTCACTTAATAAAAGATAATTCTTTCTTGATAGCATTATTTTGAGAGGCATCCCCTCTTAATATTATGATCTTACAAATTTAAGATAAATCTAAAGCTACTTATTTAGCCATGTATAGCTATTTATTTAACCGAACGACTTAATAATATAAAATTCTTGCGCAATAACGTTAAGAAATAAACCATGTTGGCACAATGGTAGAACACTATAATGATTTAGTCTCCTATAAATTGTTCACTCAATGTGGCACAATGAATAAAACCATTGACAATCAAAAAGTGGGATGAATGACAATATTTAAGAAAATAGTATTGTTATGAGAAATATAATAATGGAGGGGTGTGTGATAACATGGGAAGAAGGATTCGCTATGGTTTCTACTAGTATCCAAAAATTGAGAAACAATTTGGAAGGAACTCATTGCAGCGATGAGAAACAAGTTGGAAGGAACTCATTGTAGTAGAATTATGAAACTGTCTGCAACATGTACAACCATAACACTTACAAAACCAAAAATGAGAACTACTCACATCAACTTTACTATATTCACAAGAATTCCCTTGAATATTACATCTCTTGGGCAGATTTACTGCATTAAGGGAATGACATGATGCGTTCTTGCTAAAATAATTCCTGAAACATTGGGAAAAATGCAAGGTTTTCATTCGTTCTATTATTTGATTTACCACAACCTGTGGACCGACTGACTCCCTCTAAGAGAAGATGTGTTCATGTGTTTCCAAAAGGCCTTGCCTGATGGCACACACATTAATCTCAATAATGTTGTGTTCGATTTGATTAAGCGAGGGCATGAGGGAGAGCAAATTGATAGTGCATCATTAAGAAAATTTGTGGACATGTATATGGAAATTGGTATTGGTCACCTAGATTATTACCAGAACAATCTTCAAAATTCTATGTTTGAGGATGCTCGAAAGGATGCTTTATGGATTTCAGAGTATTCCTGTCCAGAATATATAGTAATGGCTGAAAAGTGTTTGCAGAATGAGGAGCACAGATTTGAAAATTATTTGCACTCTAGCAACAAGCATGGGTTATTAGAGATAGTCCAAAATGAACTCCTTGACCATTATGAAATTCAACTTTTAGGGAAACATGATTCAAGTTTCGGTGCCCTGCTTAGGGATGATAAGAAAATAGATATTTCTAAGATGTATATGTTATTTTGTAAAATTCCCAAAGGTCTCCAACAAGTGGCATGTATTTTTCAACAACATATATTTAGTCGAGGAATAAACTTAGTCAAATTGGCAGAAGACACTAGTAGTAACAATAACTCATTGAACAATACAAGAATACAGGGACTTGAATTCCTACAGAAGGTCATTGAAATCTATGGCCAGTATGTGGGTTATTTGGAGCATGAATTTCAAAATGTTAATTCCATTTCTAAAGCTCTGCATGATTCATTGGTGGTAATTTGCAATAAAAGAGTTGGAGGAACCACAAGTGCAGAGTTGTTTGCAGCTTTTTGG
>APFE030059395.1:0-12874 GCA_000404065.3 Pinus taeda
TATATATATATGCCTATATATATATATATAGCTTTTTCTATAGAAGCCGTCTTGCCTTTACATCTAGTCATGATGCCAGGTTTGCAGCTAGTGCAGAATATGGTTCATGGACAATCTTTAAGATATATCAATAGGTTTTGTGTCATAAGATTTAATGCATACATAATGACTCCTCCAAACAAATTTGTGAAGAAGGAAGAATCAAACCCTTCTTTGGACCTGGGGTTCTCCACCTCAACAAAAAGAATGTGGAAATCTTGAAGGAAATATGGATATTGAGAAAATTTACTTGTCTGTGAACAAGATATGAAGTTGTTGAAGATTGGGTTTTTGACATCTGGGCAAATCATGAACCTTAGTGCATTATCTATTATGGAAATGGGTACTATGCATTTCTCTTTGAAAACTAGGAAGATAAATACCAAACCTATAAATTGGGTCCTTATTTCATGGGTACCAAAGGTCTATTCCTCACCCATTGGTCTCTGGAATTTAATCCCATGATGGAAATTTCATCTGCACCTGTGTGGGCCAGATTGCCATTCACCCCTTTTCTTTGCTAGGGTGAAGACATTTTTAAGGCTATAGGAGAGAATTTGGGCATATTTATTTCTAGTGATATGAAACATGGGAAAAAAATTTCATGTGCTAGAATTTGCGTGGAAATGTATTTCTCAAAAGGTCTCCCAGAGGTGATTCAACTAAATCTAGATAGATGGTCTCACCTTGAGGCTTTGGAATATGAACAAATTCCTTTTAAATGCAATCTATGTCATGAGTATGGACATTTTGTGAAAATTTGTGCAAAAGATTGAGCCTCTCGAAGCTCCCCTAACCCATCGCCTCCAGAAAAGAAAGATGAAAATAAGGATTCACTCTAGTTAAAAAGAAACATAAGAAGCATGGAAATAAGAAGAAACAACCATATAACGTTGAATCTCAAAAACATCCCCTTTCTGAAAATAGCTTTAAAATTTCAAATGTTCCTAAGGCAGAAAAGGAAAAAAATTAGAGGAAGAAGGTAAGAATCTTAAGGCCCAAGCACATAAGCATAATAATATTGTTCCAAAGGCCACTTCTAATTTGATTAATGAAGAAGAATAAAGTTAGGACCCTCCAAGGAAAACTCCAGCAATGGGAAATATTTCCCCAATGGTCTCTCCTGCATTAAAATATGAAGAGGTTGGTAAGGTGGTTGAGAAGAAGTCCTCTTCTCACCCTTCCTATTCTGATGTGCTTAAAAAGTAGCGCTCCTCCTCACCGATAGCAAGAAGCAAGAAACATCATAATCAAAAGAACTTCGGTCTAGACTCTTGCAGCCCAAGCAGTGAGACACTTTCTAGCAATTTATGAAAAAAAATTGTTTTTGTATTTTCTAGTGCAAGCATTTTTTAAAATTTACTCTGCTCTCCTGAAAAATGGAGCAAAATGCAAGGCCATGCAGCGCAGAAATCAAAGCATGGAGAAAATGCAAGGCTAAGGCAATGCAATTCAGAGCAGAGAAAAGATACGAGATGAAAAGAAAAGCATGCTATGTGTATAAATACTTTCCCAAGTTGTCCCACCATCCGCCTTTTGGTTATAAATACTTTCCCAAGTTGTCCCACCATCCGCCTTTTGGTTATGGGTGTGTGCATTCCATTCACATCCACTCAACAATATTCAAAATTTGAATTTGTTGGATTACAAAGAAATCTTTTATCTTTTTTTGGGTAAATCTCCATTTGGCAAATATTCGAATTCGCTGATGACAAAGAAATCATTTTTGCTCTAAAATATTTGCCCATTTTTCCGCGTCTTTTTAATTTTTAAAATATTTTTTATGATCTCAAACCTCGAACGTTTAGATTATCACCCCCAAAAAAAACAAAAATTACCAGCGGTAAACATGCTATAAATAGACGGTGGTAGAGATAGGAACAAAAAGTGGGTTTTGTTTGTACGAATTTATACATCATTTATTTTTATTGAATTGTGATAAAGTATGGCGTTTTAATAATTTTATAGTTTTTTTTTTAATAATCCGGTACATATTAGACATAATTATATATTATAATAGGAAAATTTTCCCATTTTATTTAAAGTTTTGTTAAAATGTTAGATAAAAAGTTTAAATTATCACTTATTGATATCTTCTTATTAGCCTATGTCGCCTGCGGCATGGGACTATAGAAACCGAGTTGTAATCTTAGCATTAATCTATGTACAAGTAACCCAATGTTTTCTGTTTCCATTTCATGAAATATGATTAATGAAGTTATCAAATAGAGGTATTGGTTTTTATGACGAATAAGAATCTTTGTCATCTTATTTGGCCTCTTACCGAGGAGAAGAGGCTATAAAGGTTATATGGTAAGTATGGATTTCATTAATAATTTCAAAAGATAAACTAATTCCAACATTAGTTCCATGCATCAAATGTTTGGTTTGCGAGGGGTCATTCAATTAGTTACTGAAGGTGCCTGGTACCACGACACTTAGTCTATCCCCACCCATCAACTTCCACACTTCCGTATAGAGAATTCACATGTTTAAACACATGGCTAACACATGTTGAAAGTAGTTTACATGGCAGTACCCATTTGGCCACTTCCAAATACTATACCAACAGGAATTGCTCCAATGTTGGATGCTTTGATTCTCATGGTAGGATGCTAAAGCCACACTACAAATATAGCAAGATGCTTGAGCTACACTGTATGGAGAACAAACAAAACATATAAAACTAAGGGGACGACACAATGACACAATGATGGAGAACAAGGAGAAAAAAAACAAGGCAACTACAAAAAAACTAAGGTGGCTACTACGACACTAAGGCTAATAAAACTATAGCTATAATAGTCTTTATCCCATGGGAGAACATAGAACAAACACTGGATTCTTTCAGAACGAACACTAGATTCAAGGAGAAAAAAAAAAAAAGGCAACTACAAAAAACTAAGGTGGCTACTACGACACTAAGGCTAGTAAAACTATAGCTATAATAGTCTTTATCCCGCAGGAGAACATAGAACAAACATTGGATTCTTTCAGAACGAGCACTAGATTCTTGTAGCACAGTAATTGAGAATAATAGGGGTAGGCTCATCTCTGAACTCAAAACTCATACTACTTTGATTATGGAAAAGAAAGTTCTAGTCGTGCTCTTAGATGAGACATCATATATGGGAAAGTCATTTTTCCCATTGTTTTATGCAGTTCGTAGTTTTGGTTCCAAGGTATCGTGTTGAAATATTTAGGCATGTTCTTCTTTAACTTTAAAAAACTTTGCCCGTGATATCACTGCCTGAAACTCCACACCAAGCCAATAAGAGTGTTGGATTTTCTTATTACTGAACTTGACCATTTCATGAACTTTCCCTAGGGGCAGGATGAAGCCGACTCTGGCCCGCCTAAAGCCAGCAGTTTGATCAGATAGAGAAGTTGTAAATTACTATATTTTCACTTCAAATATAAAGATGAAACAACTATTTTCTTACTTGGATTTGTAAAAATGAATACAACTATGATGGTAGGAATTATGTAGCCTTGATACAAGAAATCCAAATTTCAATCGGCAAATCAGGCAGTTTAGACTTATTATGATGCAAAAGAAAGTCACATCATCAATATGACCATACTAATGAAAAAGGAAGCTATGTATCATATTTATACATTGAGAATCATATACCATGATTATCTACAGCCCAAAAAATAGTTAAAACTTCACTTAAAAAGTGTTTTTTTAATTCTCATTGCATGGAAAAATATGCAAAAATATAGAAAATAAGACATGTTTTACAGAATATACATACAGGTCACCTTTTTTTTTTTTTTTATTGGTCTCACAAAGGATCTTCCTCTTATTGTAGAATTCTTCTCTAAATACTTCTGCCTTATCCATAATTTGATGCAACCTTTCTTTATAAATATAAGTGGAGTATGAAACATCCGAGAGTACCTAAACACAATAGATGAAGAGTCTGAAATATCCAAGAGTATCCAGACACAATACAAATGGAAATTATTCGAAACAATACCGGTGATGCAGAGAATTACAGGCCGGAGGGTGAACTTTGCACAAAGAATTTTAATTTCTTTCTCATTTGTTTGTTTTATCCTTTGAGGAGTTCACGGTTTGGCCTCCACCTGTTTGATAACTAGTTTTCCCTGCACCAGTTGTTTGATAACTGGTCCTTATGGAAAAGGATGATGAGAATTTTGTGTGAACTATATACTACTGATTATATGGCAAAGTTTCACCCAAGCACAAAACTAGTGACAACACCTCTTTATGACCCACTGAGAAAGGGCTGCTAAAACAAGGGTCGGAGGAGAGCTGAGCTGATTCCCTTTGGTCGAGCGATTTCATTCATTTTACTTATTGGTCCTAATCATGTGGGTAAAGTTGTGGTGATCTCAAAACATCATAAGGAATGAAAGCATCATAACTGGGGGCATAGGTAAGAACAACATCGGAGACGAGTGGCAGAAGCAATTCCTCTGGAATGCAAGGACGAAGAAAAGGCAAAGAATGATTTGGCCTATTATGTATTGCAGTTTGGACTTCGATGCTGACTCCCTTTAAACCCTCCCCGTATAGCCATGGTATATGCAGCACTTATTTATGTACAGAATTGGGTTTGATGAGAAATCTCTAAGACACCTGTGATCAATATCATATTTATTTATATACATAATTGAGTTTGATGAGAAATCTCTAAGACACCTATGATCAATATCATATTTGTGGGCACACCACCGCATAAAAATCAATTTCTGGAAACAAAAATGTTTCGTGCACAACAACCTTAATTATCAAAAAGGGTTTTGAGGGTTAAGGTGTTGGATTTAGTGATTATAAATTGTTTTAATAAACACTTAGATAAAAATTACAAAACACTTTTTAAAATGTCATAAAATGATTAGGGTTTAGGGTTTAGGGCTTTAGGGTTAAGGTGTTGGATTTAGCGTTTATAACAATTTAGTAAATTGTTTTAATAAACACTTAAATAAAAATTACAAAACACTTTTTAAAATGTCATAAAATGATAATTATCCTATACCCCTCGCCCGACCCGCCTGAACGAGTTCGCTCGAACGACCCGCCCGAACGAGTTCGCACGCACACCCTCAAACGACTCACCCAAACGAACGGACAAGGGAGAGCAAGGCAAACGAGCTGCACGAACGTGCACAAAGCCAACCTCGGGTCACAACTTAGCATTTTTTGACACGGGCTCGTTCGCCCGGGTGCGCCCTTGCTCGACCCGCCTGAACGAGTTCACCCGAACGACCCGCCCGAACGAGTTCGCACGCACGCCCTCAAACGACTCACCCAAACGAACGGACAAGGGAGAGTCGGACAAACGAGCTGCACGAACGTGCACAAAGCCAACCTCGGGTCACAACTTAGCATTTTTTCACACGGGCACGTTCGCCCGGGTGCGCCCTCGCCCGACCCACCTGAACGAGTTCGCTCGAACAACCCGCCCAAACGATTTCGCACGCACACCCTCAAACGACTCACCCAAACAAACGGACAAGGGAGAGCGGGACAAACGAGCTGCACGAACGTGCACAAAGCCAACCTCGGGTCACAACTTAGCATTTTTTGACACGGGCTCGTTCGCCCAGGTGCGCCCTCGCCCGACCCGCCTGAACGAGTTCACCCGAACGAGTTCGCACGCATGCCCTCAAACGACTCACCCAAACGAACGGACAAGGGAGAGCCGGGCAAACGAGCTGCAAAAATGTGCACAAAGCCAACCTCGGGTCACAACTTAGCATTTTTTGACACTGGCTCATTCGCCCGGGTGCGCCCTCGCCCGACCCGCCTGAACGAGTTCACCCGAACGACCCGCCCGAACGAGTTCGGACGCATGCCCTCAAACAACTCACCCAAACGAACGGACAAGGGAGAGTTGGGCAAATGGGCTGCACGAACGTGCACAAAGCCAACCTCGAGTCACAACTTAGCATTTTTTGACACGGGCTCGTTCGCCCGGGTGCGCCCTCGCCCGACCCGCCTTGTAACGCCCTGGCCAACCGGGCAGGCGTGTGCGACGGTGGACGGGCGCTCCGCATGACGGGCGGGCGCCTCGTGCACGATGGGCGGCATTCTCACCGAACGACCTAGACACGGTACCGCAGCAGGCAAGCTCGCCGAAACGAGCAGGGACCGGGTGGAGGACGAGTTAGTGTCGGACAACAATGTTGGTCGAAGAACGGGCGCGGGTCGTGCGGGGCACACCCGCCCAAACACCAGGCCAACACGCTCATGAACGATAGTTGTGGGCATGGACCGTGGGTCGGGCACACCCACCCGCCCAACAACCGAGATGACATTACAACAGGTTGACAGACCGTCGTGCGGGCGTGCACGGGCGGACAACCTTCAAATAGTAAACAGGTCGAACAATGGACAGACGGTGAGCGCAGCAGGTAGACCCGCCGAGTCGGGTGAAGCCGGGCAAAGGCCGAGTCAGTTTGGGCGACTCACAGGTTGGGCGCGGGTCGTGCAGGGCACACCCGCCCGCCCAACGCTGGAACGATAACCGCGGGTGAACAGGTTGGGCGCAGGTCGTGTGGGCAGACCCGCCCGCCCAATATTGGGACGACGTGACCGCAGGTGAACGAGTTGGACCGGGCGCGGGTCGTGCAGGCACACCCACCCGCTCAAAGACAGAACGGTGTTACGTTACATACGGGTCATGGACAGCACGCAGGGCGAACGATCAACCATGGCTCGGGCCATATGGCAAAGGTGGAAGACCGGCATCCAGAGGCACACAGGCGGTCGAAGATTGCAGCAGATGGACGGCTGGACGTGCGTAGGGCGCCCGCCCGCCTGAGGACGCGAAGGAAAAACAGGTTGATGGGCGGTAGACCGTCGTGCAGGTGCGCGCGGACGGACGCCCTCCAGCATGTGTTTACATGGAACGATAGCAGTGGACAACACATGACAAACGGTGGCAGACCACCATGCGGGCACGCACGGGCGGGCGCCTTCGGGCACGAAGCATCAGCAGCGAACGACGGACCAAATTGTGGGACAGCGGACGACGAACCGAACTATGGAACGATGGGACGATGGCGGACAAACGATGACGGGTGCGACGAGAGGTTGAGGCAATGCGACAAAGGGACAACACTCGCACGGGCTAAGTGTTGGGCCGTGGCTTATAAGCATTGCCGAAAAGCAACCAAGCCGACGCATGGAATAAACGTTTGGGGCGTTAAGTGGGAAAATCGGGGGTCGGCCTTAAGGCTAGACGCCCCTCCCAAACCCACGAAAGATGTGTATAAATATGGTGAGCTCGAGCTCATTCAAGGCATCAATTCGATCAAGGATCATTCGGTCTTCTAAAAAGGAGCTCGCATAAACTAAAGGGGCGCAGTCTTGGGTTAATGCGCATGTCTTATGCGCATATAGAGCAAAGAGACGAAGGCGCAATTTAGTGGTATGAGGATTGGTAAAGGCCGAGAACGCATGGACGGTAAAACAGTGATACGTCGGATTGACACGGAGGTCTTGCGCATGGTGTAAGCGCCCTCCTACCGTGAGGTAATCGGTGTATCGAGGACTGGTAAAGGCCGAGAACAGGTTGGCGGTGGACAGTGATACGTCGGGTTGAAACGGAGGTCTTGTGCATGGTATGAGCGTCCTCCTACCATGAGGCAACTGATGTATGGTCGAAAGGCTGTGAACGCCTATATTGTAACTATTACTAAGTGTGGTCTCGAATTATGCCGGACACACTTGTCTTGTAATTGTATTATTGAAAAGAGTTGAAATAATATAAGTGGGCAGACTTTACCGAGAGTTTCCCCTCCCATTCTATTCGATTATTTGCAATTGCGATTCAATTTAAATTGCATATGAATGATAAGAATGGTTTATAAAGAATTGTGAAGTTTAATGCTTTTCTAAAGTTATCGGTTAACGGTTAAAGCATGATTGATTGGTTAAGGCGTAGTCCATATGCATAATTATTGAATAAATAGTATGCACGGTGGTGCCGCACCCGCCCAATAGAAAAGAAAAAGATTGGGGGCGTGACAGGTGGTATCAGAGCAAGGTTGCTCGTGAAGACTTGGACAAGCATGTAGTCTCCAGATTCGGCGTTCCACAAGCCATAGTCACAAATCATGGATCGCATTTTCGCAATCACATGATGGTTGAGTTGGCTGCCAAATTAGGACTGTCCCACGACAGCTCTACTCTGTATTATCCGCAAGCTAACGGACAAGTTGAGGCAATCAACAAGGTCCTGAAGCGCATGTTACAAAGGATGATTGGAGTCCATAAACGGAGTTGGCACCTGATCCTGTACTCGACCTTGTGGGCATACCGGATATCGGTGAGGAATGCAACCGGGTTTACACCTTTTCAACTGGTGTATGGCCTAGAAGCAATCTTGCCAGTTCAGTGTGAAATCTCGTCCCTCAAGCTCGCGGTCGACCTTCTCCCCTGAACTTTAGAAGAAGAAGCTCGTTTCTTGGAATTAATCCAATTGGATGAAATCCGTCATGATGCAGCTTCGGCTAACTAAGCCCATAAGAAACGAGTCAAAGAGCAGTTCGACAAAAATGTCAAACCTCGTGTCTTCTCAGAAGGCGACCTGGTCTTACTTTACGACCAGGAGTCCGATAAGTTGGGAGCAGGTAAGTTCAAGTCTTTATGGATGGGTCCCTATATTGTTAAGCGTGTATTAGAAAAAGGAGCCTATGAGTTGATGGATTATGATGGGATTCCACTGGCGCAACCCCGCAATGGGTTGTACCTCAAACGTTACTATGCTTAGTTCAGCGTAGTAATCCCTATGCTTTTGTTACATTTTTGTTTTCGCTAAGGGCAATTGTTTTGGTTGGGTAATCCACTTTTTGCATTTGTTGCAGATGTCGAACCTATTGGAATCATTTGTTGGATATGCTGACGGAGCGAGTCGTAGTTCGCGGAACCTATCTTCTGTGGCCTGGGCCATTTTTGATCCCAGCGGCAAGTTAGTGAGTTTCAAAAGGGTATGTATTGGTCAGTCGACGAACAATATCGCTGAATACAACGCATTGATAGAACTCCTCTCTGATGCCATCGCACATGGCATATGCCGACTTGTCGTCAGGCTAGACTCACAACTCGTCATTCTACAACTCACTGGTATCTACTCTGTACGGAATCTAGCTATCTATCGCATGTTCCTAAGGGTCAGGATTTTGGAAAGACAGTTCGATTTCATTCAATATCAACATATTTCCAGAAATTTAAACACATTAACAGACTCATTGGCAAATTATGTGTTAGATAGACATTTGCGACATATATAAAAGAAGCATTTCATCAATATTTGCAGCAGGATCATGTAACTTAACCGAAATAAAGCTCCGAAAATAAAATATATATATATAACTGTTTATGGTTTACACATAATGTTCCTTAACCAATAAAAAATTGGTCAAATGACCCAAAACTCAAAATGCTAGGGGGCACCCTAGTCTAATGATGCTGGTGATAACAAGTCACCGCCTGTGTAATCATGCGTAAAAGCCTAATCCATCGACTCGGCACGCAAGTAGTATGTCGCTGCAACCGTAGAGGCAGCTCGTTGGTCCTCACGTCCGGAATACCAAGGGTGAGACCCTCGACCTGATCTTGTAATGCTGAAAGAGTCTCGGCCACGTCAAGGTCGCGAAGGATGGCCCTCCGCACAGCCTCTCCTACCAGAGCGACAGCTGGTTCTCTCTGACATACTGCCGGTCGAACTGGTCCAATATTTGCATGAGCACATGAGTTTTGATTAAGAAAGCATAAGAACATTATAAAAACAATAAACAGAGATATGGTCAGAGAATTTACTCATAGTACTCCACTGCTCACCAGCCGACAGCACCAAATCCGGGTCACCCCGAAAATCCATGCCAGCATATGGAAACTTGGCGTAAACCATCCCCTGACAGTCAAACCACTCGAATAAGGTACCAGAGAAGGAAATTTGGGGCTGGCCAGCATGTCGGGACGTGAGGTCAACCCATCTATGCATTTGTCGCTCAGTCGGTGGAGGTAAACCAAGTGAGATGTATTGCGGCTGCATCAGTGGGATCTTCTCCAAAGCGAAAGCGGTCAAAATAGAGCCATAGCCAAAATTCTTGGATCTTCCGCTTTTCACCTTGTTTAGTTGTTCTTTCATCACAGAGAGTACTGCGTCACACCAGTTGAACACCTTTGGTTCAAGGCATTCCAAGGCATATTGCATATAAGACCTATTAGCTATATGAAGAGCCACACTACCAGCCAGTCTAGAAAAAGTGAATAGAATGGTCCTCAAGGGCCGGTCAGTGACATCTCGAATGTTGATCTTGTCGTCCGTACTCGGCTGAGATCCCTCTCTGCAGTGCCGACGAATGTACTCCCTCACGGATTCGCTCCCGCGGGCAGAACCTGATAATGAGAGAGGGGCGCCATGCTTCGATAAACCGATCAAAAAATAGATGTCCACGACAGTCAAGGGGATAGATTTGCCCCTGATCTGGAACACCTGGTTGGTAGAATCCCAAGCGTCAAGGAAATATTGCAACAAGTTGATTTGTTGCCTCATGCTAGAGATGTGGAAAAACTTCAGCAGGCCATAGTTCCGTAGTGTAGTTACCATACCTGGATCATGGAAAGCAATCATGTCCTCTTCTTCATGCTCACGTTCTCGCCATGTAATAACCATTTTGCTCCGATGAATCTCTGAAAAATAAACAAGAGAAGAGTCAGGGTCCTGATTTGGTAGAAATAGGCAAAAATTCCATGAGAAAACAGTGCAAAAGTTCCCCTCCTTGTGCCCATCTCACCCCAGCAGTGTACTGGGAGCGATGCATACTGACTGGCCAGTGTACATTGCACCTTTCGATATAGGAAAGGTGCGATGGGGCCAAGGTGAATTGTTCAAAACCCCAGGGGCTCAACAAAGCAGGGAAACATGCTCAGAATTCAAAAAGGAAAGAATGCAACTGAAGAGCACAGGTTTAGCTCCTACATGGTCCAGACGGTACCGAGAATCGTCCACAGAATCTCTCGGAATCAGCTAGTGAAAATCAGGGGGGAAAAACACCTCCAGAGCTCCAACAAACCAAGTTCAAATGAAATGGTAAAATGAGAGGTAAAAGTCACTTCTAAATTACTATTCACGTAATTCGAGTAAGGTATTAGTGTTTTTAACTCATTTATCAAGCATATGTTTTCATTTCTAATCGGTTTGATGAAGCAATTGAACAAGTTGTACGACCTTTGAAAGAACAAAGTGCTAACGAAGAATCAAATAATCAATGACCATTATCACGAGCAGTTTTTATGTGGAGTTCAAGCTCGTTAAAAATTAAACCTAAGCAATGAGCAAATGTTTCCCCCAGGCTTTAAGCTCATTAAAAAATGAACCAATTTCCAGTAAATAACCATTGTGAATGCATTATCATCAGCTTTTAAGGCTTGGTCGTGTTCTCATCATCACCTCCATTTTTTTTAGCCGATCATACGCCTCCATTTGATTGTTTACCCTTTTGAGGAACAACTGCGATGAGTGATCTTGCTAGCCATCCTTGTGACACTGCCGTGATTGGAAAATACCAAACCTTACCTGGAATCAGCTGCTACCCGAAGTTATCACTCGTTCCTCAAAAAATGAGTCTCCTTTAAGCTCTTTTCACCTGACTCGTAAAATATGAAAAGATTGTCGAGCGATTGGCCTCTCTAGCTCGTTAAAGTCATCGGAAGTGCTATCCCTCCTCTAGATTTTAATCTTTTTGGACCTGAGGGATTATTACACAAAAAGATCGAGCGCTTGTCTTGTTCGACTCGTTAAAACTATCGAAAAATCATCCCTTTCGTATTATTTTACGCTTTTTCAGACTTAAGGGATTATATGACGAAAAATAATCATTGGAGTTTCCTTTCCGTCCCTTTTCAGACTCTCTAAAATTGAAAAAGGAGCGAGTTATCATTGTTGTTAAACTCGTTAAAATCAATAGCGACAAACTTGTCCAAATGGACGAGAATGAGTTTCACTGTCGTTAGGCTCGTTAAAGCATAACGACGGGTTCACCCGAAGGGCGGATTATAGAACAAGCATATGTTATCCTTTTCAAGCTTGATAAAAATAAAGAGGTATTGGTCAGCAATGACTGGGGAAAAATTGGGAAGAAAACTTGAAGAAACTTTATTGGTAGCAAGTCGCTCTTGAACATGACACTTTCACTCCACATTTGAGTTGGGTTGGGTTATTCTATTCACCGGTCATATCACCATTGGTCCGTCATACCATCCATCTTTGGGGTTAACGCTACCAATCCATTGTGAGTGTCACCAATATGTTCAAGAGAAGTCACTCAGAGAATTCACCTGTGTCTCATCCGCTGCAATACATTCACGCTCCATTCTTTCATGATCGCCACCCTAAACCCTGTATCATCAGATCATTTTCACCTCCAAAATCATTTGCTCTGTTCTGTGTCATAGATGTGGGATTCATTAAGGCCCTCCTACGACGGGTCACTTATTGTCGACATCAGCTCATTATCCAAGAAGTCGACCTAGGGACAACCCCTTTCAGTACTTTGAAGCTTGCATGCCTCAATGGCAAGTTTCTCACTTTCGGTGACAGGTTTACATCAATGGCCTTCGATCAAGAGATTTTGCGTGGTGTTCGACGCCAAGTCCCTTTTTCCCACCACGAGAATTGTACTGTAGTACCTTGAAGGTCATTGTCATTATTGGTGATTCCTCTCGCGCCTGTTAACAACTTACATCATTGGCAGGTAATCAGGCGATGTCTTTCCATGTTTGACTCGAGAACATCTTTCACATGGATCGACTTGTACTCTGAGTGAAGATTGAATGAGTTTTGAAGACCCC
>APFE030059403.1:0-21259 GCA_000404065.3 Pinus taeda
AAGAGAATCTGCAACCATGTTTTATTTTCCCTTAATGTACTTGATCTCGAAGTCAAACTCAGTGATCATGGCCAACCATGTAGCTTGCCTGTAATTCATATTTGGTTGGTTAAATAGGTACCTCAGCCCATTGTGTTCACTCATCAATACAAACCTCCTACCAAAAACATAGTGTCTCCACATCTTCAATGCATGGATGATCATTTCCAACTCAAGATCACGCGTCACTTAATTTGCTCATGCTCATTCAATTTTATTGATTCATAGTATACTACCTATCCTTCTTTCATC
Organism: Pinus taeda; assembly: GCA_000404065.3. Classification (NCBI taxonomy): domain Eukaryota; kingdom Viridiplantae; phylum Streptophyta; class Pinopsida; order Pinales; family Pinaceae; genus Pinus; species Pinus taeda. The sequence continues at coordinate 292 of APFE030059403.1, forward strand.
AAAACCCCACCAACTCTTGTAATAATCTATACAAACCACAAACTCTTTGTGTGGATTTTCATATTTAGAAATGGAGCATTTTTCAACAACTGCTTCAACTGCTTCCTCTGTCCATTCAAATTTGTACCCTTTTGCTGCAAGGATGTAATAGGATAAGAAATCTATGAGGAGTTCCTGATGAACCTCCTATAATAGCTTCCTAGTCCCATGAATGATTTGAGTTCATCCACATTCATAGGAGTTTCCCATTCCATGATAGATCTTATCTTTTCTAGATCTAATACTATGCCTTCCTTGGAAACCACATGCCCCAAGTAAATTATGTACCTATGTTTTAAAGAAAGTGAATTTACTAAGCTTAGAATACAATTGATGTTCCCTGAGAAATATCAACACTACTAAATATTTGAAATGTTCTTCCTCATTCTTAGAATATATCAATATATCATCATTGAATACAATAACAAACGTGTCCAGATTACGATGAAATAAAACATTAATGAAGCACATAAAAGGAGATGGAGCATTAGTTAAAGTGAAAGGAACTACAACAAACACATAATGCCCATACCTGGTTTGGAAATTAGTCTTGTAAATATCCTCTTATTTTATGCCTACTTGATAGTATCTTAATCTCCGATCAATCTTCGAGAACATTACTTCTCCCTTCAATAGGTCAAACAAGTCATCAATCCTCAAAAAAGGGTACCTTTTCTTAATTGTTACCTTTTCAACTACCTGTAATCAATATATAACATGAGAGTACTATTTTTCTTCTTCACAAACAATATTTTTGCACCCCATAGGCGGTACACATGGCCTAGTGTATCCTTTATCAAGAATTTTGATCAACTATAATTTCAATTCCACTAACTTGGGTGTGCTCATCTTGTAAGGTTCCTTTGATGCTAGTGTTTCTTCTGGTACAAAATCAAGAGAAAATTCCACTTCTCTATGACATAGTAACTATGAGATCTATGCTAGGACTACATCCTACAACTACTGCAAAACTAGGTACCTGTTCAAGACTTTAACATCCTCAACATCCTTACCTATGTCACTAGAAATATGCACTAGAAAAAAACAAGACCCTTTCTTGCAAGTACACTTTGGCTTCATAAATGTAACCATTCTAAATGATGCCACTTTCTTCTTACCTTGCAAGATTCTCTATTCTCCACTATCATCCAAGAACTCAATAGGCTTATCATAATAGTCCACCTTAGCCATATGAACATACAACCAATTCATACATAATAGCATATTGTACAAACCCAAAAGAAGTACATTCAGATGTGTTGATGTAGGCATACCATTCAAATCAAATGCATAAGCTCATACCCAATGATGAACTCTTTCCTTTGTACCTGTAGCCAACTACACTAACCAAGATTCTACATGTACTTATTTATTCAAACAACACTTATCCAGCAGGTGTGAGTAAAATAACTATAATTAGATTCATGGGCAATCGAAATGGAAACAACTTAACCAAAAAACTTACTATATCTCAAAATAGATGCCTAGTGATCATCCTACCTATTATCCAACACTGCGTAAATCCATGGACTACTTTTTCCAACATCCCCGACTATTTGTGACTCATGAGCACTGTAAATATGTGGTATTCCACCATGATGTTGTGTAAAAAATCTCATGTGATGATCCTTACCAAAATTACAACAATGTAAAGGATTCCTTCCCTCACCCTTGTCATGCTCCTTAGACTAAAATCTCTATCCTTTGCTAGTTTCACTGAACCTCTTATGTGGTGTTGCATTCTCTTTGTTACCTATGTCTTGAGGTCTAGTTTTGTTCTTATCCCATTTCCCTTTATATTCTCATTACCTTTCCAATCCTATTTAGTGTCATACCTGTGCTTCAATTTCTCATAACAATGATTCATCCTTCTTATGGCTTCCTCCAATGATCTAGGCTCATCAAACTCAATTATGTCTTTGAATGCTACTGACAACCCACTCATGAATCTTTGAATCTTCGCTTTCTCCTCCTTCAGATCAGGCACATACCTCAACAACTCTAAGAACCTACTAATATACTCCTCATCAGTCATGGATCCCATATTTAACTCATATAATTCCTTTTCTTTGTCATCATAGTATCTATCAAATGAATACTTCTTCCTAAAAATCCTCTCGAACTCACTCCAAGTCAACTCCTCTTCTCGGATTCCTCTAACATTCTTTAAATCTTCCCGACAAGTGCATGCTTTACATTTAAAACTGGACATAGCTATTCTAGCCTTCATGTTCTTTGAGTATTCATGCAACTGAAATAACGTATTCATGCCATGTAACCACGCATCTGCATCCCGCAACTTCTTATTTTCTCCATTGAATGTAGGTGTCTTGGATTTCTTGAACTCATCCGAAAAATATAACTACAAATCAGATAGACTCTGAAGAATGACTACATTAACCTTTGCTTGTTTCTCCTATGCCATAGCAAGCCCTACTTGTGACTAAATCATCCTCTCGTTATCCGTTTTGCAACTTCGTATTTCTGATTCAAACTTTTCAATGTATTTTTTATATGAGGGGAGTACTCATCACCATGTTGCTTATATGATATTTAGGAAGAAGCATGTCAACTGTAGTCTACCATGTTTCTAGTCACCTTTTATCCTCTACTTATTGCAAACATACCATGTTAAATAACCAAATATAACAAAATAACACATACCTTAGTGAAGTTCAGGGAGGCTATCTTGTCTGTACGTTCAATATAGATTAGCATAACATACATATATACATAATGAAATCATAATATTCATCATTTCAACGTCAACCTAGGCATGATGAAAAAACTGCAACCATGACCTCATGCACGACATTCATAACCATAACCATATAGGCATAAAAATCATACAGACACTGATATGCATAGAGAACACATATATAACCGACATTTATGCATGAAAAACACATCCCAACAACAACATAAACAAATTCAACATGACAACACAACTATAACAATGACTACCACAATCATACATAATAGCCTAAACAACCTGGAACATCACATTGATCATCAACAACAAGTTCTCCAACTCTTAAAGGATAACCTCGTGTCGGTGCAGAATAGAATGAAGCAACAAGTAGATCAACATCACAGTGAAATAAGTTTTGATGTAGGTGACTGGGTATTCCTACTGCTAGAACCACGTAAACAAATATTCCTCAAGTAAGCTAAGAAGGATAATAGATTATCACCAAACTATTATGGTCCGTACAAGGTGTTGCAAAATATTGGTACTATGGCATACAAATTGGAGCTTCCTGAAACTTCTCAAGTGCACCCAGTTTTCCATGTTTCATGTTTAAAGAAGTTCATAGGTGACAAGCTCCCAGTTCAAACAATATTGCCATAAATTGACGAGGAAGGAAAAATTATCTTGGAACTGGAAGTAGTCATAGAAAAAAGAACTCGACAGCTATGAAATCGATCCATTTCAGAGTATCTCATCAAGTGGAAGAACTTATGTGCTGAAGATTCCACATGGGAGGATGAGAATTTTATACAAAAGCATCCAGAGCTACTCAAGCATTGAGGACAACACTTTTTTTGAAGGAGAAGGGCATGTTAGGTCCCTATAATACTAATGATGTCCCCATTACTATTGTATTTGTACCCCTTATTAATATTGTTGTGCCCTTATGGTCCCCATATTGTTATTACTATGCCCCATAGAATCCCTCTATTGTTATTTTTGTGCCTTTATATTATTATTGTTAGGTCGGCTTGGTTATATTGTGACCCCTTAGACTCCTATATATAGAGAGTTTTTGTCATTTGAATCATCCAATAATTTTTCATTTATGTAATGTAAAGGAGATTGCCCCCTCGAAGAGGCTGAATTCTGAGGTGTTGATCTATTATTTTCTATCTTTTGTGAGTTGGTTTCATAACAATTGGTTAGATAGTTGTGATGGTACATTGTAAGTGGTCATAATTTCCAGTGGGTAATAGTGCTTATGCATGTTTTCCAAATTCTTATTAAATTAAAGAAATTTTTACATGTTTTACCTTAAGTTAGCCTTTATTTGAATGATAATGTGTTCAATATAATGAAGGATATAATGCATTTTGATTGAATATTGAAAATGAGGTGGATCAAGGTTGATAACTACTAAGACTATAAGAGATAAGACTGAAACAAATGAGAGGTGAATTTGCTGAAGGACACTGATTTAAATCATGTTGAAGGAAGGAAAAAGATTGGCTTAGATGAAATGAAGTTGTTGAAGATGTTGAAAAAAAACTCTAAAGATTTTTAAGGTATCTAAATATCTCCCCCAAACCAAAGGGCTTGCATTTCCCCATGCAAAAGGCTTAGGATGTAGTGATAATCATTTATGGGAATATGTTTTAACAAGAAAACAATTGCTATAAGATTTTGTTGATACCATGAAAGCATGTCATCTTCAACTGCTATCCATACCTAGGATACAATTCTCATCATGTGAATAAATTTGTCCATGTCAAACATGAAGATAAATCATTTGATTTTCATCCATTAACATATGATATTAACCAATTTGAAGCAACTCATGTTTGATGACAATCAGTGTTGATGTACCTTAGTTCATATTGATAGGTACCAATAAATGTGTTGATTTGAAGTCTGCAATATTTATCAATTAAGAGGGATTGATGAATCCCTATGATTTAAAAAAATGACATTTATCATCTATGCATGTAGATCCCAGGGCATGATGAAATATCTCATCTTGACCTGATATAATATGTTGGAGTCTATGTGATAATGTTTGTTGGAAGGAGGGCCTTAAGGAACCCCACATAAACTAATGCGAGTGAAAATATAAATGAAGAATACAACATAAAATTTGAACAAACATAAATTTACATAAATTATTATGAATGCTTCCCACCAAGGGTTTTGGTTTTCAAACAAGTTTCATGTCTAGTTGCCTAGTTACTTGGTTTTCATAACTAGACTTTTTTATATTTATTATTTTATCTATGTATTTACTACATCATTCTATTATACATGAAAAAGGAAACTCTTTGCTCAAGTATAGGAGTACTTCTAGTGAAGTCATGTGTGTAATAAAATAACAAATGTACTCATACTTAGGTTTTAAATGTAGGCTTGAATGTATATTGAACCATGAGAAACCAACTACTTTGGATGATACAATGATAATATTTTTTCAAGAAGAGAGTGGTGCTTGGATTTAATGGTCATATTGAACTAACACTCAATATAATAATGATGTTCTTGGATCTCTTGCTCATCTAGTTCTTTTTTTATGTCCTCCTCTACCGTGATATAGATGTCTTTTGTTGTTGGATGGTTGATCTCTCAAGTACATGGCGGATCTTATGATAGGGATGTCAAAAACTCCTCAATATTTGGTTCTAATGATTTCTCTTCATTAAATGTGGTCCATGACTCTTTAATCCCCTCAGAAGATTGGAAAGGATGATCATAGAAGCATTCTAGATCTTCTTGTGGAGGTGGCTCATGATTAATTTGTTACCTTATTTATTGTTGGAGTACATGTATATTCTTGATTACTGCTAAGATGTGGTCATCTTGAGATGCAGAGAGTTTTCCAGCGATTGCTAGAATTTATGAAAATTCTTAGAGTAACAACTCCCAATCAATTTTGAGTTGTTCTTACTAGTTTTTTATCATTGTCCAGAACATGGATTAGCATGTCAATGGGGATGGGCAAGTGGTGTTATAAAGCTCCATGGGCAATATGTGTTTTCTAGTTTATAAGTGTCATTGAACACCGAGGACTTTGTTCCCCCAAGGGGGAGGGTTCTATAACAACCTTGGTTAAAAATCCATGTAATAAAGTTAATAAAGCAAAAAATAAGACCAAGGTCATGGGAAATGTATTCCAAGTAGAATTTTGGGCAAAACATAGTGATGGGGAATCAATTGTGGTTAATAAATGGCTATGGAAATTGGCAAAGGCAATGGAAATCGAAAAGAGGCATTAATTAGCATGTTATTTATGAAAATAAAGGGAATTATAGAAAAAGAAGGTGAAAGGTCATTGGTTGCATTTGAGGAAGAAAATGAAGGAAATTAATGGAAATTGAAGAAAATAGAGGCCTCAATGATAAAAAGGTTTCTAAGAAGTAGTTCATAAACTTTTGTCAATTTTAGCTTGGAGCTTTCTCTCTCTCTCATACTCTTGCACACTTAGAGTTTCTTAGAGCACTCTTGGAGGATTCTGGGCATACTTTGAATTTGAAGTAAGAAGGAAAAGGAAAAGTAGTAAACCGAAAGGGGACATCGGGATCAACAGCTACAATAGGTTTTTTCTTAAGGGACCGAGTTGCATGTATGATTTCCTTGCTAGTTTTGGCATGAATGGCATATGCATCTCATTGTTTGGTTATGATATGTCATTGGAATGGAGGATTTATTGGATTGGCATTGGTTTTGCCTAGCCTTCCCATTTGTGGGATAGCCATGGTGTTATGGGTTTTCCCTTTTTTTTCTCATTGGTGGTCATGTTCATTATGGTTGTGGGTTGAATTATCAAATCTTCGAGCCTTGGTTGGACAAACGCTTTCAAATCCTTGGAAACACTTGGGTTGAGTTACTAGTCCTCAAAGCCTTGGGTGCAAAAACACTTTGGAGCCCTTTGGTCGGTTTAGTTACTAGTCCTGGAGCCTTGGTTGGAGAAATTCTTTTGAGCCTTGTGAAAACTGTGGGTTGAGTTACTAGTCCCAGAGTTGGGTTTGAACAAAAGCTCTAGAGCCCTAGACAACTTGGGTATAGATCGATATGGTGATGTTTCATGATGTCTAGCCATGAGGTGGAATCACTATTTGAGGGTTGAGGTGGTATTTCCTCTAGATGCCTTGGTTTGGTTTGTTTGGTTTATTCCATGATATCCCATATTCATGTTTGGAATATGGCATGTGGTGAATGTATGAAGAGATAGTTGGTTTAGCCCAATATATGGTTGGGTGGCATGTAAAAGTACCTAACTTGATTGGATTTTTCATATGTTAATAAGAGTTATTTTCCTCTTGTATTTTATGAGTAAATGTGGTTGTCATTATGTAGCTTTAATGGTTATTATATCATTGATATTTCTCTGGTTATATGATGGTTATAATCATGGTTTATGACAGACTTGAATTATGTCTCTCATCATGGTCTGATTAGTAAATCAAATGTTAATGAATGCATGACCTAATAGATGATATTGCAGCTATTATGAGAGGGCATCTGACCTTCTTGTTTATTCTTAGATAAGTATGATACCCCTATATTCAAATGTTTATTTATGACCTATACATTACATGTTCACGATGTCTCTAACAAAATTTCCTTCATGGTTAGGCTTGGTTAGCTAAAGTTCTTGTCTAAGATTTGTATGGAAGGATTTTCCTCATGTTTTACATTGTCTTGGAAAGTTTCATCAAGTTCTAGGCAATGATCTAGAGTCTAGCCCTAAAAAGGTGGCACATATTGCAGTAGATATGCATAGAACTATGAAATTGAGACTATGTTTTCTCCCTTGTAGGGTTGTGAATGTGGCTATAGGATTTCAGTTGCATGGATGTAGATGTGTGCATGTGACTCGAAGTTCATGTCAGTGAAAAGTAAGGTTAACTTAGGGTTTGGCCACCTGTAAGGGTGGTTTAGCCTTTGGGGGTCCTATAATAACTAAGGGAGGTTAGTACGTTTTTTGTTGTGTCAATTCCACTTCGTTAAATTGATCTAGGAGGTTGAGTCATATCATACTAGCTCTTCATAACATACTTACCCTAGTGGACCAGTGAGCTTGGGTAAGTGTGGGAGGAGACGGTTATAAGTACTTTCTTCTGTGATCATGTAATATTGATGTAATTTAAATTTTCTATTCTAACTTAATACAAATACAATTTTCATGGCAATTTCCAATGGTTCATCCTTGTTTTCCAATGTATGGTTGTATGTTGTATGTGATAAGACGAAATAAATCAATATGATGTTCATCCTGGTTTTGTGATATGAAATAGGAATTTATGGAATGCTCATTTTCTTATGAATTATGATATGAATTTTAATTTTAGATGCAAATTTACCTTATATATTTGTTAAATGACTAGATTCTTAAGTGCCCAGTTTTTTATTCTTGTAATATAATTCATTTTCTCACATTTCCAGCATACCCATAATCTATATGTCAAACCATGAGTTTATAAATACCTAAACCTGAAATTAGGTGAAATAAATAACCCAGTATTCCTTTTTAAAGTTTCCTAGTTTTTTTGACATAACCTTTGAAGAAACATATGAAATAAATGCAAATTTGGCTTAATTAAAATAAAAAATTGAAAACATTTTTTTTAGATGTTCTCAAGCTTTGGATTGTGTTCACAACATGGTGTTACTCTAGGCCCCAACACATTACATCATACATTTTGTGATCATTGATGTTTTTATTCACTTTATAATTAATTAATAAGATGAATGGTAACTTTTAAAAAGCAATGGGTGTTATTAGATGGTTGTGGTAGTGAGTATAAATTACCATGATAATTTTTATGGTTGTGCCTTTCCCATGTACTTCGTAGCAAAGGGAGTCCTCTTAAAGCATACTCCAAATGAACTTACCCCCTTATGGATCTCTTGATACAACTCAATACACATTGCATAAATTGTAGTTCAACCCTTATGAAAATGAACATTTTTCAAACTTCAAGTTTCATTGCAACACGACATGGAAAATCAAAGCATCGTGGGGGATGTGTAAAGCAGTCACTTAGGAGGTACTAATTGAATCACCCTAATTCTTGAACTATAGTTAAATTATATTGTTAACTATTAAATAACATATTTAAGCCATGATATTAACCTAAGGATGGTTCATGTGTGTAGGGATGTATGGATGACTATAAAATTTATAGTTAAATAAATATATGTGTGTTCTATATCAAAAAAATATTTATTTGTGAAATTTGGCATCTGTGAAATCCATTCTCTTGAGTATGTTAATTTATAATATTATGGGTGGGGTTGGTAGATCAATGTTGAGATTTTCTGTTAATTAAATTTGGAGAAAATCTCATGAATGTCACAACAATAGGATTTATTGCTAAATTAACTCCATTTATTCCTGATGAGGAGTTATTGCATCCTATATTTGTTGTGAGTGAATTTATGATTCAGTTTTCTACTCCCAGATATAAAGATGTAAGCCCGTAGAGGATATGTGTGATGAGAAGGTGTGAGGAAAAAGAATTCTAAATGTGCAAATCTGTTGTTGTAATCTCCTATTGAGTAATAAGATTGTTGATGCCTCTGTTTGGTGGATATAGCCCAGATTGGTTAGGTGAACCACGTTAAAAGCTTTGTTTTTCATGGTTGAATGTTGTGCGTGTCTTATTTGTTTTAAATTTTCTGTTGTGTTAACTCTAACACTTGGTATCAGAGATGTGGTAGAAGCCATCTGGCTGTGTTAGTGCTGTATAAGCCACTATGTAAACTGATTGCAGAAGCCGTGATTTTTTCATTCATAACTATATTTTGCCGAGTAGTGAGTTTTTGTGTTAAGCAGTCGAATTGAAGTCTGCGTTAACTTGAGGTTGACCAGCGCTACTTACATAGAGAGCAGAGCAAGAGCCATGATCTTTGTACAGTGCGTGAGTTTTACAATAAAAAGAGCCGCTATGTGGAGTCTTTTTGCCTTGAGAATCCACAGAGAAGCCATATTGCCTACTTGTAAAGCCTTGAGATATTTGACGCTATGAGTTTTTGATTTTTTTTCTTCCGAAAATTCAGTGTCAGTTTCAAGGCAAAGATTGCAAGTTGGCTAGTTCTGAGTGCTTGCACCGGAGCTACCAATCTGTGAGTTGCAACAACATTGAACGGTGTAATTCTAGAGCTGTGAAGTCAACACATGAGCTCAAGTCTTTAGCAGCGTCAGAGAAGGCTGTTAACTAGTGTTGAACAGAGGCAAATTGAGTGAAGGCTATCGTGTGATAGCGTTAAGTCAATGGATTGTAGCATTCAGGGATGTTGACTGAGAAGCTGAGACATGGTAAGTCATTTCTTTTTATTTGAATGTTTTTGAAATGGGTCGATAGGTTCATAAAATGTTCAAATGAAATTGAAGTGAAACAACCTACAAAATGTTTGGCAAATGGGTCGACGAGTTCATAAAAGTGCAATGAAATTAAAAATGATTTATGTAATGTCAATCAAATCGATTTATTAAAATGCCATATATATATTTTTAAGTCAATTTATAGTCAATGAAAATCGATATGAAAAATCAATGTTTGGCATAAGGTTTGTTATATCGATTTGAGTGGTGTTTTAAAGTACAATCGATTATATTTGAAAAAGGTTGGCACTTTATATTGTAAAAAGCTTGTTTTAAAAATCAATTGGTAATTATGTAAAATGATATTTGCATATGTAATAAAGGAAAGGCATTTTATTGGTGAAGGGCATTTTTAAATAAAATTTTCATTTATTAAAAGTTGCAAATGGAGATTTTTTGTGACACAACATGGCAAAAACTCAAAGTGCTCGATTTGAGATAGAGAAGTTCAATGGAAAAAACAACTTCGAGATCTGGAAAGTGAAGATGTATGATCTACTTGTGCAACAAGGTGTGGCAAAGGCATTTTTGGGAAAAGCCAAACAGCCTTACACCATGATAGATGATGAATGGAGTGAATTGGATGAAAGAGCACTAAGTGGCATTTGACTGTGTTTGGTGGATGATGTTTTATTTAACATCGTGTCAGAGAAAATTATTGGTGGTTTGTGGACAGAGCTTGAAAAGCTATACAAGACAAATACTTAACCAATAGGATTCTTTTGAAGCGATAGTTATATAGCTTGCACATGAAGGAAGGTACGACAATAACTGATCATCTGAATACCTTTAATACTCTTCTAGTGTAGTTAGAAAGTATAGAAGTAAAATTTGAATCAGAAGATAAAGCTGTAACTTTATTATGCTCGTTGTCCGAGTCATGGGATCATTTTGTTACTTCTATAAGTCTTAGTTCATCAGAAATCCTTGAATTTGAAGATGTTGTTGGAGCTTTTTTGTCCGAAGAAACAAGGAGGAGGTCAAATTCAGAAACCTCTACATTAGAAGCAATGATGGTCAGAGGTCATTCTAAAGAAAGATGCTTCAGTAAGCACAACAACTCACATTCAAAATCGAAAGGGAAGAAGAGTAAGGTAAAGTGTTGGTTTTGTGGCAAATCAGGACATTTGAAGAAGGACTGCTGGAAGAGATAGCAAACATCCAAAGGAGACTCTTTGATAGAGAAGAAAGAATCAAACATGACAGATATAGGTTCAGCATCCATTTCAGGTATGAATGATGAAGTGTTATCAGTTAGTTTGTCTACTCATTATCAACATTTGCTGTTAGATTCTGGTGCGTCAAATTACATGTGCATTCATAGAGAATGGTTTAAAACTTATAAATCAATCAATGATGGATTTGTTTAAATGGGAAATGATGTCTCATGTAATATTGTGGGAATTGGAAGCATCCAGCTTAAAATGTTTGATGGGACAAATAAAATTCTAACTGATGTAAGACATGTACTTGAACTAAGAAAAAACCTCATTTCACTAGGAGTTCTAGACACTAATGGATATAAAAACTTTATTCAAGGTGGAGTAATGAAATTTTATAAAGGAATTTTACTAGTAATGAAAGAAAAGAAGGTTGGAAAACTTTTTCAATTAGAAGGAAGAACAGAGTGAGATCATGCTTCTACAGTATCTGAAAATGACAGTAATTCTATTCGTTTATGGCATCAAAGGTTGGGCCATATGAGAAAAAGAGGATTAAAAATTTTATTTGATCGTAAGTTACTTCCTAGTTTAAAATCTTCTAAGTTAGATTTCTGCAAACATTGTCTATTTGGGAAACAAAACAAGAAGAAGTTTAAAACTGGAAAACATACTAGTAAGGGAATCCTTGATTATATCCATTCTGATGTTTGGGGTCCATCTCCTACAACCTCATATGGAGGATTGTCATATTTTGTATCTTTTATTGATGATTTCTCTAGAAAAGTGTGGGTCAACATGTTAAAGTAGAAGTCTGATGTATTCACAGTTTTCAAACTGTTTAAAGCATTAGATGAAAACATCAGTGGAAGAACCATTAAATGTTTAAGAAATGACAATGGTGGTGAGTTTACTTCAAAGGAATTTGATAATTATTGCTAGGACGCAGGGATCGAAAGACATAAAACCACTATATATACTCCTCAGCAAAATGGAGTTGCTGAAAGCATGAACAGGACTCTTTTAGAGAGAGAAAGAAGTATGCTTAGTAATGCCAATTTGTAGAAGGAATTGTGGACAGAAGCAATTTCTACAGCTTGTTATTTGATAAATCAATCACCATCAACTGCAATAGGATGAAAATTTCCTCAAGAGGTATGGAAAGGTCATCCTTGTGATTATTCTAAACTGAAAGTTTTTAGTTGTGATGCATATGCTCTAGTTCTGAAACATCAACGTTCTAAATTAGATCCTAAATCGAAAATATATATCTTTGTTGGATATGGCGATGGGACTAAGGGATATAGGTTGTGGGATCCTACTACTCACAATATCATCATTAACAGAGATGTTTAATGAATCTTCACTTGAAAATCTAGATGTAGATGATAAATTGAAAGAGGATAATGTATCTAAGCTTCAACACATTCAGTTTGAAACCATTTCAAACATTGATGATGGTCTAGATGAAAAAGTCTCATATTCAGATCATGAACAAGTTTCAGATGCAGATCATGAACATGTTTCAGATGCTGATCATAAAGAAGTTCCTTTAGATAATAATCAGCGAATTGTGGAAGTACCAGAAACATATTTAAGGAAGTCCACGAGAATCAAACATCTTCCTAAAAGGTATGATGATTATGTTACTTCAGTTGCTTTAATCGCTAATGATGATGAACCTTTGTGCTATTAGGAAGATGTAGAAGATTCTAAGAGTGATAGAAGCTATGAAGGACGAGATGAAGGCATTAGACAAGAATGCCATATGGGATTTGGTAGAACTTCCTAAAAATAGGAAAACTGTGGGATGTAAATGGGTTTACAAATTGAAAAGGGGTGTTGATGATACAGAGGACAGGTATAAAGCAAGGCTGGTCACAAAAGGTTTTTCTCAGAAATCAGGCATTGACTTTCATGAGATATTTTCACCAGCTGTAAAAATTGTTTCAATTCAGATTGTGTTAGCATTAGTTGCTTTACTTGATTTATAATTACAACAACTAGATGTTAAAACTGCATTTTTACATGGAGATTTAGATGAGGATATTTACATGGAAAAACCAAAATGGTTTGTTCAAAATCACAACAAGAAATTTGTCTACAGACTCAAGAAATCATTGTATGGTCTGAAGCAACTGCCTCAACAGTGGTACAAGAAATTTGATTCTTTCATGATGAGTCAAAACTATATAAGAAGTGAATATGCTCATTGTGTTTACTTTAAGAAATTAAGTAATGGCATGTTCATTATCTTAGTGTTGTATGTTGACGATATGCTTTTAGCAAGCAAAATCATAACAGAGATCAACAGGTTAAAGGCTCAGATGGATAGGATGTTTGATATGGAAGATCTAGGAGCAGCAAGACAGATTTTGGGCATGAAGATTTTCAGAGACAGGAGCAATGGTAAGCCGTGGCTATCATAAAAGAAGTATATTGAGAAAATACTCTTAAGGTTTGGTATGAACAATGTGAAGCTTGTTTCAATCCCTTTAGCTTCCCATTTTAAGCATTCTTCAATTTTATGTCCTAATACAAATGAAGAAAAGGAATACATGTCTCGAATTCCATATGCCAATGTAGTAGGTTGTTTGATGTATGGGATGGTTTGTACTCGACCAAATATTTCACTTGTAGTTGGGGTTGTCAACTGGTATATGGAAAATCCAGGAAAATAACACTGGTCAGCAGTGAAATGGGTGCTTCGGTATTTGAGAGGCATAAGTGATTATTGTATCACTTACAACAGTAGTGAATTTGTTTGTGGATATGTTGATTCTGATTTTGCAGGTGATTTGGATAAGAGAAGGTCAACTTCAGGATATGTCTATACTCTTGCAGGTGGAGCTATAAGCTGGATGTTAAAGCTACAAAACATTGTTGCTTTATCCACTACAGAAGCAGAATACATAGCTACTTCACATGCTTGCAAAGAAGCGGTTTGGTTGAAAGGTTTGTTGGGTGAGTTTGGTAGGTTGCGGGACAATATCAAGTTATTTTGTGATAGTCAAAGTTCAATTCACTTGGCTAAAAATCTAGCCTATCATAGTAAATCAAAGCATATACCTATCAAGTACCATTTTGCAAGACAAGGTATCACTGAAAGGGGAGTCTTTCTTGAAAAAGTGCACACAAAAGAAAACTGTGCAGACATGTTCACGAAACAAATTTTGTTAGAGAAGCTACGATGGTGTCTGGCTTCTCTTGGCTTGTAGAAAAGATAAAAAATAATATTGGAACAGGGTATCAGGCTAATTGTTGTCAAGGTGGAGATTGTTAAGATTTTCTGTTAATTAAATTTGGATAAAATCTCATGAATGTCACAACAATAAGATTTATTGCTAAATTAACTCCATTTATTCCCGATGAAGGGTTATTGCATCCTATATTTGTTGTGAGTGAATTTATGATTCAGTTTTCTACTCCCAGCTATAAAGATGTAAGCCCGTAGAGGATACGTGTGATGAGAAGGTGTGAGGAAAAAGAATTCCATATGTGCAAATCTGTTGTTGTAATCTCCTGTTGAGTAATAAGATTGCCAATGCCTCTGTTTGGTCGACGTAGCCCAGATTGGTTGGGTGAACCACATTAAAATCTCTATTTTTCATGGTTGAATGTTGTCTGTGTCTTATTTGTTTTAAATTTTCCGTTGTGTTAACTCTAACAATAAATACCGCCTAATTGTATGAAATATTTTGTAATATCATATTTACACTCTATTTAGAGTGAAACTTTGATCAATGTATACTCAATTCAGAAGTGAAATTATTATTTATATTATCTTTCTTGTATAAAGGATGAAAAGTCCATTGATGTGTTAAAACCAAAATAACAATTTTGTTTAACCATGGATACATGAAGAACTAAAACCATTAGTACCATTAGGAAATAAGATTGATGTAAAGATACATAATGAACAGATTACAATTGACAAGGATTATGTTCATGCTTGATATATGATTAAATAATGTAATGTCTTCGTTATACTTGCATCAAAAAATAATCTAACAAAAGTGTAGTATTACTTAATGTGATGCAAAACATATAAAAGCACATTAATGTAATAGTTTAAAGGTCCGTTATGTTATAGATATGTAATTGGTTTCATTTTAATGAAACATTTGTTTTAATAAGTTTATATATCTAATGATTGCATTATTTTTTAGGACTATCATATAGATGGTATATGTTATTAGTATAATCAATTCATTACAACAAGTTGGTTGCAGTTGAAATAAGCCAAGAATGTGGTATTTTACAATACCACCAATCTATCATTGATAATATTATAATAATATATTTACATTAAAACTGCTTGATAAATGTTAAATTTCTGAATATTATATATAATTATTATAATTTAATTTACAATATTAACTTATATAAATATTGATAATAAAAATTTAATATATTTATAAATTTGAATAAATAATAAGTTTTATTAAATTATTAAATATGAAGTAAGTCTATTATATATTGCTTGATTAAATTAGTTTGGAGTCAAACTATTATCCTCAAATTATGTCCTAAAGGATGGACCAATATAAAGTAGTAAAGGAAAAATAAAATGGTGATTTTATTTAATAACTTCGTGATTTTACCATTTCAAACCACAATTTTACCATTTTAGTGAAAGCTCTCTCTCATTTTAATCAAATAAATGCAAGGCTTCCAGCCCAATACATCATTTGCTAAAGGTTAGCATCAAGGTCTATCATCATAAGGAGGATAATTCTTCGAAGGGGAAAAATAGGGAGACCTCCAATTCTTCTTATCACATGATAGGGATACCCTTCAATAGCTCAAACAAATAGTTGTCTCCATGAAAAATTTATTATATTTGACATTCATTTAGGAGGATATACAATCACAACCAAGTCTTTGAATAGATTTCTATTAATTTGTAGGTTTACCAGTGAACTCTTTGATACCTTAAATCACATATTCTATGAAGATTCATTCTTTAGAGTTTTCACTCCAAAATCAAGTCTCTCACTCCTACCTTTAGGGTTATGATTTACATAGGATGTTTATCCTATAATAAGGATTCTCAATTAACTAGGCAATCTATCATTTATTACATATTAAGGGTTCTTTCATTATGACTGGTTTAAACTCAACCTTCACATCGAAGCCATCAATACTATTCTAGGAGGTCAAGGGGCTATTATCCCCTATCTCTTCAACCATAAGTTTTATTCACGAAGTCCTACTATAGGCATGAATACATATCAAAATGAATAAATTTATAAATTCCTAGGAATGCATGTAAACATTGTACAACCAACTTAACTATAATCACCAATCCATGCCATGAACGTATACCACATAAGCGAAGTGTAAATTCAATTACAAAACACATAAATATAAATAATTCATCAATGTCATTTCCATTTTAATGAACATAATTTACATTACATATTCTTATTCCATGAGGAACCTATTTAGATAATTGTGTACAATGACTTGCAACTAATGAAGGGTGAGCCACTTTCCATCTAACCATAGGATCAAATGCATATTCTATCTTTTATGAACTAGCCACCCATGACTATACCATGACGCACTGTGGTAAGTATCTCTCTCTCTCTCTCTCTCTCTCTCTGAATAATTAAAAGTTGGAGTCATGAAGGTCATTCTCCTTCATCAATATAATGCAACAAATTATCTTAGAATTCCACTAATCCTAAAGCTTTCCAAAATGTTATGGGTGGTTTCTTAGTTGTCCTGCATAGCACAAAGGGAGTCCCTTCACTACCCACTAGTCCCCAAGTGACCTCCCTTTTCTCAATGCTCAATTCCCTATTTAGAAAGCACCAAGAAAGTAGCTCTCTCTCTCTCAAGCCAAAAAGGATGAAGGCAACTCTCCTTCATCCACATGAAACCAACAAGTTCCAATCAAACCACAATGAGTTATAACTAAACACTTAAAAATGGGTATTTTCTCATTTGTCTTACATAACAAAAGGAACTCCTTCACTTGCTCATCAATTTCTTAATAACCCCCTCTCTTAGTGGTTTAGTGTCTATTGTAGTGGCTATAACCACCCTCCAAAATTTTTCCTTAGCTTTGTTTTGGAGCCTCCCCACCAAATTTTCACAGCAGCTTGTATTGCTTCATCAAGTTCACAAGTTTCAGCATTTTTCTTGCACAAAGGTAGTCTGTCGATCACAGCTCGATGCATTTCCCTCAAAGGTTGATCACCCAGACTTGGTCCAGCTATCGAATGAGAAGCTCTCCCAAGAAACTACGCAATTTGGAGGGAAACCATCCTTCCCTCTATAAATTATGAAATCCTGACTGGTAGCCTGTTGGGCTCTAGAATTGCACAATTCTGGTAGTCAACACTCACAGTGAAAATTGCACAATCTTCCCCAATAGGGCTACTCAGCCAAAATTTGTGCAAATCTTGGTAGTAGTTAGCTGCTTTTCCTAGAAATTGTGAAAATATCCTGGGCAGCTAGCCCAGCTCCCAGCCAGAAATGTGCATTTTCTCCCAACAATCGAACAACCTCTTGCATGTGCAACTGAGTTGACCAGTTCCCTCTGGGACCAAACAAAATAGACTTACATGCATGGGATGCTTCTACCAAAGTAGCATGTAAAGGCATCCCTTGTCTCAGGGATCTATTTTTGGGTAGTTGGAGGTTACATGCAAGGATCACTTGAGAAACCTCCCACCAAGTGTCACTTTCCCTAGATTTGTGGCATGCACATCACAGCCTCGATTTTATCAAAACTGATCAACTGTATGTTACAGAGCTCATTCCTCACATCAAATTTGCATCTCTACTATCCCACATCACATCTACGATTTTTCGACTCATTCAACTCAGTTGTCTTAGGGTAAGCTCGCCTTCCATGCCTTATGTTGCACTTCTGTCGCTTTTTGTGTTTTCGCTTGTGTGAGTACTGGTTTCTTGATTTCTTTCAATGCTTGTTATTGTTTTCATGTATACTAGCTTGTCCTAGCACTATTTTAGTTTTCATTGCTATCTCACTATTGTCACATGCATGAAACTATTTTTCACGAATGGTCACTGATTCGACGACTCGCCTCACCCAAATGCATGTTTTTCCATTTTCTCAAATTTTCATTCACCAATTGCATGCATGATCATTCACTTATGCTTACACTCAGTATCTCCATGCATTTTCGCTCACATTCATGTTTAGTTTCCTGTCGGTGAGTCTCAACAACCTTGGTCTAGACACTGCTTTCACTATGACAACATTAAGTAATCCAGGGAAGGAAGGCTCTCTCTTCATCTCGAGAAATCTGCATTTATGCCCAAGCAATGTCCTCTAGGACTGTTTTGCACATTTCTAAGGGAAAGTGACTGTTGGCCCAGAGAATTGCTTAATGCAGTCATTGAGCCTGCATTCATTGCCAACTTTGATTGCACATTGAAAAATTCCAACAGTCAGTGGGTTGTGCATTCAACACTTCCAGCAATCATTCAGTCTCCTAGCATGCTAGACTGTGCCTTGCACAATCTTGGCAGTCAGTCTCCTGACCTCTTGGCCGAAATTGCACAACCTTCATGATCATTCACACAGGTATGTTGCAAGTCAGTTCTCAAGTTCATTTTGGTTTTCAACTAACAAATTCCTTCCCATGAGTGTTTCCATGTCTCCAGGTATTGCAGGTGCTCATCTGCCTCTTAGTAGTGTAGGTACAATGCTTTCCAAGAGAGTAGAGTCGAAGACACCATTCATAGGACACCTGGAGATGCAGTCGATTAAATGTTTATGATCTTACCTACTCACCAAGATATCAAGTTGTTAATAGACAATGAAATCAAGATATGACAACAACAACATCACAATAAGAAGCATCATGAACAACAACTAACAACAACATATCGAATGCAACGAATGCAACAAATGCAGCGAATGCAAGAGGAAGGTTGTTGACAACACAGAGGTGGAATAAAATTGCAAGCTCAAGAAAATCCACTGATGTTGAAAGAAACTTTGGAGACTTAGGCTATGAGGTTACAGTGTGACATTAAGATCGTGCGAAGACAGAGAATGGAATAAAGAAGGATTTGCATGTGCTGAAGCAGTAACTCATGGAACAACATGAAGCTACACAGACAGGCGAATGAGTTGTAGTAGGAACAGGAAAAACAGTGGGTGCAACATGCACTCACAGATGAAACTACACCCGTACAAGTTATAGATCTATTCGAGTAGCTAGTGTTGAGCACACAAGGTGAGTAGTGTTATTGACCACATGTAATGGATTCAACAGTATGCATGTCATTATGCCCACACATGCAATCCAACCCATTCAATACACTCACTAAGGGGAAGACAAGAAGCAAGTCCAATTGGAGCTGAACATGTACTTCAACAAGTTGATGCACATGACCACCAACACACACTTAAAGATCATCACAGACACTATGCATCAGTGTGTTGTGATTTGAGCCACACCCAAGAATACCATGCGCATGTTATCAGATGAGTTGGATGAAGGAGCCATACTAATACACTAGATGCAATGGAGGCAAGTGTTCGGTTCAACAAGATATCACCATGGGGTGCATGCACACCATCATGGACAACCAAGATTGGCATCAACTCACAACCTTCACCATGACAAGCATGTCAAAGACTTGGTCTCACCTCAACTGACCGAGTGTCAGCGATGTCTACCATGGCTTGCTTAAGCCATTTTGTCTCACATGAGCACATCTGCATTATAATGTAACATCATGTCAAGTGGAAGTTCAAGTGTCAATAGTTGGATGTAAGAGTCATAGAGTAGATGAAGAGTCATGAGGGTAGATTAATTGTCACAAAGGGGAATTCCAAGAGTCACCCCACCCTTTCCTATAAATAGAACCTCATAACTCATTGTAGAGAGCTTGGATAGTATTGTAATGCGCCTTGGCTTCTCCACTGCATGGAGCTAGTTCATCTCTTTGTAGGAGCAGGTGGATGTGGCTATAACATTCCACTATCGGGGCTATTGGGTATACATGGATGTATTGTATGACAAGGAAATCAAGATATGACAGCAACAACATCACAGTGAGCAACATCATGAACAAAAGCTGATGACAACATACCAAATGCAATGAATGCAACAAATGCGAGAGGAAGGTTGTTGACAACACAGAGTGGAACAAAGTTGCAAGCTCAAGAAGATCCATTGATGATGAAGCAAACTTTGGAGACTCAGGCTATGAGGTGATGGAGCGACATGAAGATCATGTGAAGACAGAGAATGGAACAAATAAGGAGTTGCATGTGCTGAAGCAGCAACTCAAGGAAGAACATGAAGCTGCACAGACAAATGACTGAGTTGCAGTAGGAATAGGAATAGCAATGGGCGCAAGAGGCACTTGCGAATGAAAATGCACCCATACAAGTTATAGATGTATCTCAGCAGCTGGAATAGAGAAGACATGGTGAGTAGTGTTTTTTATCACATGCAAGGGATTCAACATCATGCATGTCATTGTGTGCACACATGCTATCCAACCCATTCAGGACACTCACCAAGGCAAAGACAAGAAGCAATTCCAATTGGAATTGAACATGTACTTCGACAAGTTGATGCACATGACCACCAACACACACTTGAAGATCAGCACAGACGCTATGCATTAGTGTGTTTCCAGTTCAGCCACACCCAAGAAGACCATGTGCATGCTATTAGACTAGCTGGATAAAGGAGCCAT
>APFE030059407.1:0-11756 GCA_000404065.3 Pinus taeda
AGGAAGCAGGGGAAAGTGGAATCTCAGATATTGAGTGAGGGGAAGGGATCCAAAAGGGCAAAACACAGGCCCAACCTAGAAAATTGCCAAGTTGTAGCTAGAAACTAGGGTTTGTGGAAAAATGAGGAATTTGGCGGATCTAAGGGTTTGGAAATGTTTTATAAGGTACTTTAAGGATAGGGGAAGGTGTATGAACATCAGGATATGAGTTTTGCAGATGATTTGGCCGCCCAAGAGAAATTGCCTTCAAAACCCTAGGAGAGGGAAATGAGCTTGCCTAGGCACAACTGAAGCATGAATAAGGTATAAAATGACTCATTAGACACTGACATGATAATGAAAACCCTATGAATGATGATAGGCTCAGCTGAATGATGACATGGACTGACATTTGGTCAAACCCTAGACCTAATGCCTAGTGACCAAATTTTGCTTGAAGACTCACTGAAATGACAAAATTTGACCTTGACACTTCAAAATCACTTTGTAAGAGCATGTTTGATCACTGGAGGAAGGCTCTAAAGACTGACACTAACAAGCTAAACCCCAACACAAGAGCATATGGGATCCGTTAACTATTAAAATGCAAGACAAGGTCAGGAAATGGATAATCAGATCTTTAAATTTAGCTGGCAGACTAGTTCTTACTAAGGCTGTACTCCAGGCTATCCCTATCTTTATGCTATCAGCCCTCCCAGCTCCAATAGGAGTCTTGCAGCAATTTATGAATATTCAATGAGATTTTATTTGGGGCAAAGAGGAAACAAGGAAAAAATGGGCTTTAGTCTCATGGGATAAGATCTATAAAACCAAGATCCAAGGAGGCCTAGGTTTGGATAATCTAGAGATTCTCAGCAAAGCTCTAGGAGCCAAACTTTGGTGGAGGTGGGTTAAGGATCCTAAAGCTCAATGGGAAAGCATCTGGATGGAAAAATATGCCAATGCCTAGCCGGATTTTGATATCATATGAATGACAGGAACAGTGAAAGGCTCTCCCATATGGAACAAAGCCTGGGAGAACAGAGGAGTGGTTCAAAAAACAGTTTTTGGGAAATCAAAGAGGGAGATCTAGCACTTTTTTGGGAGGAAAAATGGCAACAAGAATCTAATATACTGAAGGAAGAATTTTTGGGCCTCAAGCATGACACAGGCAAACAAGGATTAGTAAAGGTGAAAGACTTTTGGGAGAATTCACTTAATGCAGGAAAATGGAGAACATGGAAAAAATAGAGGGCAAAGAGGATATAAACCTCAACAGTAAAGCAGGGTCCCCTAAAAGGATGATGGATTAGAGGATGATTTTAGTAACTGAAGGGCAGGACCAACTGATATGGGGTAACAACAAAGAGGGCAACTTGAATATCAAGGAGGCTAAAGGTATTCTCCTTGATCTGGAACCCCAAGATCCAAATAAAACTTGGTAGAAGCTATGGAGGCACAAAGGCTGGATGAAAATCAAACTCTTTATGTGGTTAGTTCACCACAAATTTTTTTTAACCTGGGACAACCTTAAAAAAATGGGTATGTTGGGACCCTCCAGATGCCAGCTCTGTGAGGCCCAAGAGGAGACTATGGAACATCTTCTCAACCGCTGCATTTTCACCGCCAGGATATGGGATTTTTTTACCAACATCTTCAATCAGTATGATAAAGACAAAGAAGGTATTACTAACACTCTAAACAACTGGAGGAATAATTTTTCGGATTATGAAGTTCTCAATTCTGCCTAGGATTTCTTGCCAAGTTTCATTATATGGAATGTGTGGAAAGAAAGAAACAAAAGAATATTCAAAGAGGTAAAGAATTCCTCTCTTTGCCTGGTAGAGCTGATCTTAAAACAACTTAAGGAGACAGTTGGTACCACAGTAAGGGATCTCCCCAAAAATCCTCCCTCAGAAGAAGAGTTAAGAATTCTCTAGCAGTTAGGCATGCAAGGGCTTATTCCACAAGGTCTAGACAGGAAAATAAGCATGAGAGAAAAAGTGGAGGAGTTCTCACATCCTCCCCCTGAAGGTTTTTTAAAGTACAACATCGATGGAGCTTCTAAAGGCAACTCGGGGGAGGTTGGCTTTGGGGGAGTTCTTGGGGATGATACTAGTGACATAATATCCCTCTTCAATGAACACTTAGGAAAATACACCAACAACATGGCAGAACTAATGGCATTGGAACCATGCTTAGAATTTGTGATGTAGAACAATTGCCAAAATGTCATAATAGAAGCGGATTCAGAGTTAGTCATCAATGCAGCCAACAGAATCAGTAATGGAACAGGGCAGGAAAAGGTTACAAAACACTGGAGGTTAACTTGGGTTCTCTATAAAATCCAGGTACATCTATAGGAACTACGTACTCTCAGATTTATTCATGTTCGGAGAAAGGCCCACAAATTGGTAGACATTCTAGCCAACCAAGGTGTCAGATGCAAGGACAACGCAAGTTTAATGGAGTGGAATGCAATGACGCAGAGCAACCTGAGAAAACTTTGTCATAACCAGGTGGAGGAGGACAAAGAAGTGTATAGGAGCAAAACGAAAGAATCCAACTTGTAAAGGACAGAAGTCAGAGGGTTTCACAACTTTGGATAGAGAGGTTTACGATGGAAGGTCAGCTAGGGTTTGCCTTAGCAGTCATGTTGACCACAATCTGGATTATTCTCAGTGAAGGGTAACAGAGCTTCTCAGACCGAAGGAATGTTATAGGTAACAAGAGAAGGCAGTAGTTCAAGCAACAACATCACCCAATTTTTCAGTGGCAGAAGTCAAAACGCTACCAAAGTGGTTTTGGAGCGATCGCATCGCTTTCATGACAAAGGTGGTTTCAAAAATTTGGCAGCGATGCCATACAAAACATGACACGTGGAGGAGGGCCCAATCCAAAAACCACACTCATCGCTCTCTAATGTTCGACGGCTTCGAGCGCGCAATATCCGGCTCAGCCATCTGATGGAGCAAGGCAGATCAACGCTCTGGATTGAGCGAGCAGTTTGGTTGGGCCCAAGGGTTAATCTTCTTTCCTCTTCATGGTGCGAGGGATATCTCGGCCGTTAGATCAAAATAAAAAATCAAACGACAATGCTCAAAAGATAGGAAGGGTTTGTACGGGTGGTTACACGTGGGGAGGGCTCATAGAACCTGAGATGCCCGATGAATTAAAGTGGATGTTATCAAAAAGGTTGGGTGGGTAATTCTTGGGAAACGGAGGGATATGATTTAGATGAGCATTTTCCTTTTTGACGGTGACCATATAGAGTGATGGAGTATGCACATTTTGTAATTTTAGTTTGATTTAATGATAAGAAGGCATGTCTCTTGCTTTAGCCAAAAAAAAAAGTAACCAACAAATAAGTTTTATTCAATTTTATTTCTTTTGAGGTCATCTACAAGAGCTTAGTCATAACATGATATAAGTACAATATTACTATGATACAAGCCACTTTGATACTTAAAATGAACTAAAATATATCATGTATCAATTTAATATTGAGCATGGAAAGAATTACAAATATGCTTCATATTAGCTTGTACAAAGTGTCTTTTAGTGCAATCAACATGTAAGTCATTACAACTCAATTTTAAAAATACATTATTTGAATTCTAAAGACATCCATATTATAATAAAAAATCAATATATTGAAATTTTGGTGACCTGCCCATATACCATTGCATGATCAATTTTTTTAAGTATTTCAATCAATTTCTTATCTCAAGGTTCAATTAAAAGTTCAATTGAAAAACACAAATATGATTGACATAAGTTTTATTTCAATTTTAAAAGATGTCAAGTGTAAACAACAAATAAGTTTTATTCAATATTATTTCTTTTGAGATTATCTTCAATATCTAAGTCATAATAGATATAAGTCAATCGTATTGGAATTTAATATAGGTCAAAAAACAATATATGATAACATTTCTATAATTTTATATAATGTTATCAACTTTCCTAATTTTACTTAGCTATCCAAGTATTTCAATCAATTCCTTATGATTGAAATAATTTTTATTCAATTAAAAAAACTCAAATATGATTCAAATGAATTTATTCAATTTTAAAAGATGTCAATATGTAAACTGCAAATAATTTCTATTCAATTTTATTTCTTTCGAGGTTATCTAGAAGAGCTTAGTCATAACATGATATATGTGTGTGTGTATTCTATTTGATGCACTTTTCACAATCCATTATGAAGCATAAAAAGGAAAACATAAATAAGAAACCCTAAATGGAAGGCAATAAAAACCCTAAAGCACTAACCCTATTCAGCGGGAGGTGATAGTCATTTTGCAAGCTTTGATTTCCAATTGAATAAACCCTAATCAGTGGGAGGTGAGAGTCCTTTTCAAGTTGTGGTTTCGAATTGAGAGGGAGAGATGGTGTAGAGGCTAGCTTATCGAAGCATTACAACTATGTGATGAAATCTAAGAAAACCAAGGTTCTAAAGATTCAAGGTACTCCGAAATCCTCTCAAAATTTTCTAGTTTTGGTGTGCTTTTCTTTAGTTATTTGAAGGATTGATGACTCAACTCTTTTATATATTTTTTGTGGGTTTTAGTTTAATTTATTGTTTGTTGATGGCAAGTAGATGCTAATATACCAAATGACAAAGAAGAGGGCTAGTGGAACTAAATGTCTTGTTACAAGCAAGATAAATCACGGGGTAAGGTTTTCAATGCACTTTCTTGTAGATTGGTTACAATTTTGTGGTAATCTATGAGCCTAAAATATGTTTGTAGCATTTTTTTGGAATGCCATGATCTTATCTGGATAACCATATATAACTTACTCTAGCAGCGAGGTTAAAATGTTGCAGATCAAAAAAAGGTCAAGGTTTTTCTATGTAATGATTTGATAAAATGATAAATAGTGAATAGTTTGGGTTCATGAATTGTTTATAGGATCCATCCAAAGTGTTGCAGATAAAATATGAAACCTTAAATTTAACAAGTTCAAAATGTCACAAACTTTAATTTTAATCATATAATCTATGGGTGGATTGTAGATACCCATCTGAGGCCAGATGAGTACAAGGGGTCAAGGCTTAGCAGGAATAAGAGAACTGTTAACAAAGCCTATGGGGGTGTTTTATCTCGTTCAATTGTTTGTGACCAATAATGTGTTAAATATTTTCCTAGTTCTTTTTAGTATCAATATTATAATGTTTAGGGTATCATGTTCACTCTCTTTCTCTCTCTATATAAATATATTCTCATTTATTCGAGTGTTTTTAATCCATTTTAAATGATTCTATTGTTAGAAAATCAATCACAGGTCAACACCCGTCCCCTTTGTTATAAGTTATTGTTTTAGAACTGCTAGGAGTTAGGATTAAGCTCCTCCTTTTTTTTCATGAAATTCATATTTTCCTTGTTGTGGTTGAAGGTAGTGAACTAATAGAATGAATTTGATTCATTGTCATTTTCATATTTTTGTGAAAATATTTCTATCTATGTAATAGAAATGGACACCTAAGCCTTATTTCTTCATTGGAAATATGAGCCCTTAGAGCCAAACACTTTCAAATTTGATACGATTTAATTATTTGATGTTCCCATCGAATCAATATCAAATGATCTTCTGTTCCTTTCTTTCCATAGAAAAGAAGGGAAAGATATGGATGACATGATTTGAACCTACGACATTTTGTACTCCAAACAAACATGCTATCAAGCTGCATTACCAAACATGCTACCAAGTTAGGGTTTTGTTTTGTAGGTTGTTGGAGTCTCTCTCTGGCATTTCTAGTGCTACGCCTCAAAGTCCATGACCCTAGATTGACATTAAATATTGGCCCATTAATATAACACATACTACACCCAACAAAGTGTAGGAACATGAAAGTGGAAGCAATAATATAAGCTTCAACAATAATCAAAGAGTTGACAAATCAAAGGTAAGATTCTATTATTGCAATAAATTTGGTCACTATGCCTGTGATAGTAGGAAGAAGATAGTTGATCAAGGAAGGCAAAGAGATAATGTAACTTCAGAGAACACTGACTCCATGTTCCTAGCTTGCCACACCATGCATGAACCTTTTGATAAGGTGTGGCTATTAAACAATGGTTGCAATAACCACATGACAGGAAACAATAATTTGGTTGCAAACCTAGATCAATCTGTGAAGACAAAGGTAAAGTTGGGCATTGACAAGGCTGTGGATGTATATGGAAAAGGAGTGGTCAACATTCTGACCAAGAAGGGGGGGCCAAAGATAATTTCAGAGGTATATTTGTACTTGACCTCAAACATAATCTGATAAGTGTTTGCTAATTGATGCAGAAAGGATACATAGTTATTTTTCAAGGAAAAGAGTGTGTTATAAATGACAAGGCCCCAAGAAAGTAGCTAATAGAAAGGTTGTAGATGATGAGGAACAAATTGTTTCCTGTGATTATGAATTACAGTGATCAGGTCAATTCATTTACAGTTGCATGTTCTAATGATTATTGGTTATGGCATTTTCGATTTGGGCACTTACACTTATTTGGTTTAAGATTTTCATTAGAAACAGATGGTCAGAGGATTACCTCCCATCAAAGAAATTGCTAGTAGTTGTGAGTGTTGCATCTTGGGAAAGCATCATTGTTAAAGTTTTCCAAAGGGAGTAGCATACAGAGCAAAGTAGCCACTAGATTTGGTTCATACAGACTTGTGTGGGCCTATGAGGACACAGTCCATTGGTGGAAGTTGCTACTTCCTCACTTTCATTGATGATTATAGTAAAAAGACTTGGGTTTACTTCCTGAAGGAAAAGTCTGAAAGTTTTGCAAAGTTCAAATAATTCAAAGCCTTAGTAAAGAACCAAAGTGATCGATAGATCAAGGTATTGAGGTCAGATCGTGGTGGTAAATATGATTCAAAGGCATTCCATGATTACTGCAAACAACATGGAATCATAAGGAAATTTACAACCAGGTACAAACCACAATAGAATGGTGTAGCATAGAGAAGGAATATAACCATTATGAATAAGGAAAGGAGCATGTTGAAAGGAAGAAAATTCTCTAATTAGTATTGGGCAGAAGCAGTTGCTTGTGTTGTTTATGTGATAAACAGATCCCTTACAAAGAGTGTGAAGAACAAAGTACCAAAAGAAGTATGGTCAGGTATGTATTTCAGCATATCTCATCTCATAGTGTTTGGATGTGTAGAATATGAACATATTCCTAAAGAGCTAAGAGGTAAATTGGATGATAAAAGTGAGAAATGCATATTTACTAGTTACAGTGAGCAGTCAAAAGCTTACAAATTGTATAATCATGTCACCAAGAAGACCATAATCAATAGAGATGTTGTGTTCAAAGAATAAGATTCATGGAATGGGAGTATAGACAAAATAGTTGATGCACAAGTGCCACTGATGGAATAATCTGATGTAGCTGAAAAGGAGCAACAAGAATCACAGGAGAAGACACCAACATAGTCACGCCAACAAGGAATCCAAGAAATTCTAAATAACATGTATCTTCAAGTAGATCAATAGATCTAAATTCTCCTAGCAGTCAATCAGGTGTTGAATCAAGAAATGGTAAGAGAAAAATGAGAAGTATGAAATATATTTATGATGATTTTAATGTTGGTTCAAACTTTGCATTATTTTCATTCCAACCTTCTTTCTTTGAAGAAACTATCAAAGATGAAAATTGGGTGCAAGCCATGGATGAAGATATTGAAGCTATTGAAATGAATGATACATGGGATTTGGTTGATTTTCCAAAGGATAAAAATCTCATTGGTGTAAAATGGGTGTACAAGACAAAATTGAATGAGAAAGGCAAAATTGACAGATTTAAAGCAAGGCTTGTAGCAAAAGGATTATCACAACAAACAAGAATTGATTTTGGAGAAACATTTGCTCTAGTAGCTAGATTGGATACTGTAAGATAATTTATAGCCACAACAACTCAAAATAAGTGGAAAGTATATAAGTTGGATGTGAAATCAACCTTATTGAATGGAATTCTACAAGAAGAAAATTATGTGTAGCAGCCTCCAAGTTATAAAGTTGAAGGAAAAGAATATAAAGTTTAGAGGTTGAAGAAAGCGCTCTATGGACTCAAGAAAGCACCTAGAGCTTGGTATAACATAATTGACAGCTACGTTGGGTGTGTGCTATTATATTTCCATGACTAGCCCCACGTGTGAAGCCGGAGGGTTAGAGGGGGGGTAGGCAACCCCAACTGTCGGGGTGTTTGTAGGGGGGCGGTAGCCATTAGAGGAATTTTGAGGTCTAAAATTGGCCTCCTAAGAAAAATGTACAACCAAAATAAACTTTATGAGAACCAATATGATTCAAGATGATGATGTCAACCATGGGGGATGATTCACCATTTTTGGAGTAGAAAAGTAAAAAGATTAAAAAATAATAAAACTATTTTTCAACTTGTATTTTAAACATATCTCCCTAATGTTTTACTCAAATTTCAAGTGGGAGTACTCATTGGATGAAAAATTTAATTCCTCTTTCAAAGAGTACCCATGTTTCATACTTTCAGTGGACCCTGCTACACGAAAAAAGGAGAAATACATGAAAAAACATGATTGCAATCACATATTTCATGTATTTCTCATTTTTCGTGTAGCAAGGTCCATATATAATATGCAACACATGTACTCCTTGGATGAGGAATCAAATTATGCATCCAACAAGTTTTCCTACTCAAAATGTGAGTAAACCCATAGGGAGATAAGTTGCAAATATGAGTTGAAAAAGTAGTTTTTTCTTTTTTCCCTCTAAAATTTGATGATGTAATCTAATATTATTTTATTGTTTCCACTATTATTTTATACTTTCCAAAGGAGGCCCATTGTAGACCTCAAAATTCCCTTAATTCCCCCTGCACTGGGTCTAGGGCAACGCCTTGGGAATTTTTTTTTTGGACCCTATATTAGGTGGGTGGACCTACCTATGGTTTTGTGCATGGGTTTTGCACATGGTTTTGGGCATGATGGTTTTCTGCCCATGGTATTTTGTAGATCCGGTCAAGGGAGATATGGTTATTTTCTAATCCAAAGTTAATGGATTGGGGTTTATGAATGCTTTAGCATGTATATATATGTACTGTAACATTGAAAGGAGTATAATGAAAAATCAATCTGGTCGTCCTAGTTTTGGGATCCAAGGGAAAATATTTGTGTATTTGTTTTGTGTTTCTCACCGTTGTGTATTTTATTTTTAAGAATTAATTTGCAGGTAATTTTTGTAAAAGTTTAAAACCTATATTTGGTATCATAGCTATTTCGACTTCAAGGGGACACCTTGTTGCTGAGGGGTTTTGCTCGGGCCTGTGGTATACCCTGTTAAGTGGGAGATTTGTGGGATCGATTCTTGTGGTGAAAGAATATGGCGAGCAGTGGACAGATAGAGATATAGAAATTTAATGGTCATAGTTTTGAGTTGTAGAAACTCATTATGGAGGATCTGCTGGTGGATAAATATCAATGGATCGCGGTAGATCCGAGTACTAAACCAACGACAATGTCATATGAAGACTAGGGTAAGTTGGATCGAAAATCAAAGAGCACAATACGGTTATGTATCTTAGATTCAGTATTGTTTAATGTATTGGGGGAAGCTACAATGAAGGATTTGTGGGACAAGTTAGGGAATTTTTACCAATCTAAGTCTCTACTGAACAAATTGTTCCCACGGAAAAAGTTGTATAACCCGAGGATGAAGGATAGAGACTCGATGATAGAACATTTGAATGCCTTTAATACTGTGGTAAGTAAGTTATTATCTATTTATATTAAAATTTTGGATGAAGATAAGTGCATATGTTTGTTGTGTTCTCTACTAGATTCATGGGATAGTCTGGTTGTTGCAATAGGTAGAAATACAACTACCTTAAAGTTTGATGAAATAGTCTCATCCTTGCTATTAGAGGAGATGATGCGGAAAAATATGGAGGGCCATAATGGAGATTCCTTGTCTGTAAGAAGAGGGTCCCAGAACAGAAAAAAATAATAATTCATCAAGTGGGAGATCTAAATCTCCAGGAAAACCTGTAAAGATGTGCTGGAAATGCAGAAATGAAAGGCACTTCAAAAAGGACTGCAGATCTAAAGCTCTTGAGAAAGGAAAGGGATCTGATGATGATCCTCCTGCAGAGGTGAAAACCACCTCAGTTGAAGGTGTGGATGTGTACTTAGCTTCTTCTTCAAGTGCACATGTAGATCATGAGGCATGGTTGATTAACTCAAGTGCATCCTTAAAATTCACTCCCCATAGGGAGTGGTTTTGCGAGTATGAGAAATATGATGGTGGTGATGTCTTCTTAGGGGATGATAGGAAGGATAGAATCATTGGATGTGGAAAATTCAAGCTTAAGTTGCAAGGTGGAAGGATTAGACCACTTCTTGGTGTTCTACATATTCTTGCATTGGCGAGAAATCTGATTTTTGTAAGCAAGCTGGATGATGCAGGTGTAAAAACGGTGTTCGAAAAAGATACCTATAAGATGGTTCACAGAGCACTGGTATTGATGTGGGGAGTTTAGATTGAAACTTTGTACAAGCTTCTAGGTAGTATTGTTATTGATGGATGCAACAGTTATGTGGTTCCTAAAAGTGGAGCAGAAAATCTAGTGGTCTCTAGAGAAAAGACCATGCTATGGCATCAAGGTTTGGACATATTGGAGAGAAGGGCCTTCAAATACTTCATGGTAATGGTATGGTAGAAGGTATGTCTAATTTATCTCTAGATTTCAATTTTTGTGAACATTGTGTATATCGGAAGTAGAATTGGGCGATTTTCCCTTCTGGTGCTAAGAGGGAAAAAGGGATATTAGAGCTTGTGTACATCGATGTGTTTGGACCTGTGTCGGTTCCATCTATTGAAAATGCAACAAGATGATGGGGCTTAGTGAAAAGAAGTCGCCTTCACTAAGTGGTTCCATAGGCTATTTTTGGTGCAAAGTCTATTTTTAGACTATGTCTACTTTTAAACATATGGATCATGGTCTATGAGTTGCAGGATGCTATTTATGGATGATTGGTCATGTTGGTAAAAATATATGGACTTCTATTTTTGGACATATGGGCGGAGTCTATTTTTAGAGTGCTAGTCTAAAAATAGAACAGTCGAATATTATTAGCTCTTAATAATATTTGGACTATAAACATTATCTTATCCTCTTGCAGCACTTCAGTTCGAGCTACGAATGTGGCACATGCAATTTCCAGAAGGAAATACGCTTTTCTTATGGGTTAGTTGAGCTATTGCATGATGGACTTTAGTTAGAACTCAAGTCATTGAGTTTGGTGGAGTTGAATGAGGAGTTGATGGAGTTGTGTTCAGTTTGACTTAGTTGAACTAGTTGTATTTAGTCTAACTGCCAAATACACTAGTGATGAGTGGTGTGAATTAATTATTAATTAATTCACTAATTATTAACTCATAAATCAACTAAAGAATACATCAGTTAACTTAGTGCATGGACAATCCAGTGGAGACAAGTGAGGTGAGTGAAAGGGCAAGACAGTTGTCATTTGTGACTATAGTTGTGCATGAAATTTGCACAATCAGTGGATTGAGATTGCCAATGAGGATTGCATAGTGCAACACAAGGGAAATACGAGTTTGGATCAGTCATTCTCATCTATTCTCAACAGTTATTGCGCAGTGGAGGCATGCAAACAGCGGAGGAGATTTGAACCTATGATTGATTCATATCTGAGCTAGTTTGTGTGTAACAGGTGGAGATAGTACTGAGTACTTGTGAGGAGTATTGTACTATGTATTGTTACATGTT
>APFE030059410.1:0-11551 GCA_000404065.3 Pinus taeda
CCTTTTTTTTGATAAATTATTTAAATATCCATGTTAATTAATATATGTTAATATCAATTTTATATATGTATATATACAAAAAGAGTTACATATATATTTCAATGTCCAAAGAGAAAAAATAATTGAAAAAAAGTTACTTCCTAAATAAGAGAGAGATGTGTATCCATTCAATTGTTAATATAAAATTGATATGTAGCATTTAAAAGATATTAATAATGACCAAGAGCATGTTTTTTCTCTTAAGATACTATAGGTTTGAATTTAGAGGGGGCCTTGAGTGGGTATGTACACCTCATTAGACTTTAAGACTCAAATATGTACACCCCCTTAGACTTTAGGACTCAAATTGTTGGGAGATCCCTTGTCACACAAACAAGTTTGAGGGATCAAATACAGGGAAAATTTTAGGGGCTAATATTCACAGGTGAGCTAATTTTCTATGTTTTTTCCAAAAAAATTATTCAATAATTTCCATTTTTCATAAAAATTATTCGCCCAAATTTTATATAATAAAATTATTTTACCTTAAAAATCGCCAAGTTTTTGAGAGACTATATAAAATCATTATAAATTTGAATATTTTTACAAACATATCGCTAAACATTTTATATTTTTCATGTTAGGGACTAGCAAGATTCGCCAAGGTTTCTAAATTTTAAGATAAATTTCCATCCTTAAAATTTTCCTTGACCGTCGCTGACCACCGGAAAGGCCAAAATTGTCACCTCCTTAAGGAATTCTGGTGATGCTGACTGGGTTGCCTGTGTCGCGCCCTGATTGGTCCATACAGCTGACTAGGCTACTAACTGACCTACTTATTTCATGTTGACGTCAATTGCAACGTGTTGTGCTCTGGTTGGCTCTCCCTCATTTGTACGACCATACCACCTGTTGATGTCGTCGTTTGTACCACTGATGTTAGCATTTGTACTACTAATGTTAGCATGCCAAGTGTCCCCATGGGTTTTACCTATAAAAAATTTAGTTGTTTTCGAAAAACTTCAGTAAGCCATAACTTCTTCATACGATGTTAGATTGAGGTGTCGTTCACGCGTTGGATTCAGAACGACAAGCCCTTCAATTTGAGACTAGTTTTACTGCATTTTCAAGAATTTGAAAATTTGGCCTTTTAGGATTCTCCTGGATCGAGGAATCATTTTTATTCATGGATTCTACTTTCACATTCTTCTTAGCACATCACACTTGTTAATACAAATACGAGTCACCTTCAATCTAGGATTGTATAGTCTACTATCTACAATTCTTTCCTACTTAGCTCTATTTCTATTCGAATTTTATTATCTAATGGGATATCTATGTATAACCAAAAGTAAAACAAGTAATGAAGGTACTTCACCAGCAAGAAGAATCCATCTAGGCCTTTTAACATAGCCCTATTAATAATTTCTACTAAAATAGCGATATGGAAAATAATATAATAATATATAATGCCACCATAATGAACCTTCTCCACATATCTATAAATTACCTTGGATATTTCATTGGATAATTCATCACAACATATCTATTAATATAAACCAAAATATATACTATTGAAGGGTTAATTCCTTTTAATTCCATATTTGTTAGTATTATTTTGTTGTTTATGCATGTAATAGATAATATATTGAAATAGAGAACATGTAAATACAATTAATCACAAACCAAAATGAAGACCAAGATATGCTTTGGGAAACCCTTTCAGTAGAAACCTAGCTAAAAGGTGAGCCTGGCCTGCTCTCTTTTGCTTGGAATGGAAAAATAAGGCACTCTCTATGGATTTTCCTAAGACCTATGGCCCGTGGGATGTTACAAAACACAAATCCTCTCTCTTATGCCCTTTCGCTATCCACACTCAACTAGTCTACTCTACTATGAAACAAAATGCAAGAAAAATATGATATAGGGGATAAAAAATATGCTCAAAAATCAAAGTATTTGAAATCGCCCGAAATTAGCGCTAAATCGTAGATCTTGTCATTCTAATTCTAATGATGCTTGAATCACCTCAATCTGACACCATATGTGAAAGTAATTGTGTTCTAAAGTTTTTGGCAAACAATGAAAAAGTCAACTTGCAGGGTTGACTGGGATGCTGACTGGGCAGGCTGTACAGGTGATGTGGCACTGATGTTAGTAGGTGAATATGTAGGTATGGGAGAAATGATAAATTTTTATTGGTGGTTAAGTTTTTAGGTGGACTAATCGAGAGGTGCCACATGGCCCAATGAGAGGGTGCCACATGGCCCAATGAGAGGATGCCACGTGGACCTTAGGATTTGCACCAAAATTTTGTTAGGTCAGGCAACCAATCCAATGGAGAATCGAACCCATGACCTCTTGATAACTAACCAATAGTCTTACTACCATACCACACCTTTAGTTCTTAATATACCATTGGCGCTGATTATAGTTAAAGACAAATTGTTCAAGCGTTGGTGGAGGAGCTGACGTACATGGCCCCAGCCCTAGGTTGTATGGATTGTGGTATGATCATAGTGCTAGCTGAGAGGGGCGGGGTTGTAATCCCTGGACCCAATCACATTTAACATCATGGAACCACACGCAGAGGGCTTAGGGGTTGGGGTAGGTGCGTGGCCTAGCCTCGAGCCACATGGCACACAACGCGACCAAGGGCACAGTGCCGATGGGTGTGTGGCCTTTGGCCAACGCCCTTGGTCACATGCCATACCATATGGCCGACACCAAGAGTTAATTATTTAGCGCTTAAGCCTTATTGGCGCATTTATTTATTTGCAAATTTACACCATTTGTGGTGGAATCAACACTGATCCTAAGTGAAATTGTCCCCTGGAGGTTCTGTCAAAGTCAAATTCTGTAGCCTGATTAGAAAGTTTTGGTCATTCTATTGAACAAATAGTAGAGAAATGGAGAAAGACTCCTAACTTGGTCATTTTTCAGTCTTTTTTAGCCCAAGAAAAATCCTACACGGGTTTTTGGGTGTTTTGGACACAATGGTAGTATTATTTTTGTGATTAGAGCATTTTATGTTGAACACTTTGCAGAGCCAAGCCCTTTTGTGTTGCGAATAGAGATTGTTTTTAGATTTTTTGAGGTCATATGGAGACCTTTTTTAGCATGCAAGGAGCCTAAATAGGAGTTTTTGAGCATTTTGGACATAAATGCAGCAACTATTTCTTCATTTGAGAATCCATTTTCAATCTATTCTCAATATGATTGTGGGAAAAAAACCATTTTGACACTTCATTTTGAAGTAGTTGGATTTGTGCTTCTTGATCTCAAAATGATTTCAAGGACCTATTTCCACATTTAGAGAGAGAGTCCTTTTCTTTTGGCTCTATCATTTCTTTGCTAAAGGGAGGTATTTGTGAGTGAGAATTCTGTGAAGGAGAACGTTTCTTTGAAGGAGAAACTGTGCCACTCTAGAAGGAGGTTTACTCCATGAGTCAAAGATTTATAATGTACTCTTTATGTTGTTGAATAAAAAAGTGGCATAGACATTGGAGCAGGGCCTGGAGACGTAGTCCACACTGGACGAACTCCGTTATCACTTGGTTGTTCTCTTCTTCATTTTCTTCATGTTGGGTTTCATATAATTTTCTTTCATCTTTAAGTTTTAAAACTTAACTATTCACTTTTGAATAGGTTACGTTCTAAGTGACCATCTGAAGACCCAAATTTATCAAAAATTGCAAAGTGTCAGAGGACGATTGATTTTCATATCAAAATAGAATGGAACCCCTTTTCCTCCATATGGCCCATTTATAACACACTCTGATAGCCAACTACAATTTAAATTTGATCCATTTAACCCTCAACATGGGTCACAAGTCAACTCTCTAGAGTCTCCTTCATATTCCTCACATGGCTAGCCCCTATTCCATGAGTATTGGGGGTTGATAATTCATCTTCTCAAATAATGATGGTCAATCAAAATAGGTCAACTTCTAAGAAACATAACTTTTGCATATAAACTCTAATCAATGTGGATCTTGCACCTGAAGGTCCTAGAGTGTAGAATAATGTCACTTGGTCCTATGCTTAATCAATAAATATCAGCCCAAAAATATGTCATTTAAGTCCTTAGACTAGCCCTGGAAAGGTTCAAACCTCAATTCTCGAAATTGGGTCCCACCAATAAAAATGTTCCTGTAAGTCAATTTCTTCAATTTTTCCACTATGAAATCATTGAGATGGATGGAAAATTATACAATGATCCAATCCAAATTATCTACATATAAATTCTTCCCACTAACAATAAAGAAGTTGAGCGTTGTAGACTCAAATCCCTCCTTTTGGCCCAGAGAATGGATACCCCATCTCTTAGATTCAGGAACATAGAGAGCGATCAATTGGCTCATGTTGAGGAAGACTAAATCCATTAATTAAAAATTCTAAAGGAAATAGAAGACTAATACTCTCCCCCCCAAACCTCTTGAGCAACGCAAAAAATATGGAATAATGCTTAGCTCTGAATAAAAACTATATCTTTTTTCTTATTGTTCATACCTTGGGTAGTTTTTTTATATTGTTAACATGTAGGAAAATGTGAAGTTTTAGCTTGTCTGGAATGCTATAATATGTATTAGTTGATATAGACATTTTCTTCTTTCCTGAAACTTGTGAATTTGTTGCTTGTACTAAGTGATGTGTACTAATGTTAGATTCAACATAACCATTTTGATTGATACAATTATTGTTTTGGTTGTAAAAAAAAAAATGTTGATTGGGGGGGAGGGGCGCATGGGAGGTAGTGTTATATGTATAGGAGTTATTGAACCAAGCTTTTTCTTCAAACTTGAAACATCAAATATATCATGTAAGTTCCCTTTTTGTAGTATTTCTAAAGCCTAAGCTACTTGGTCAACTCTTCTTGGTACTTGGTAATGGTCATAAAACATGGCTGCAAGTTTATGATTTTTGTAAATTTGTAGTGAATTTTACTTGTATAGTTGTAGTTGAACAAACATCCACTATCCTACCTCAAATACATAATCAATTATTTTCAAATCAAATTGCTAACAAATTCAATTCGTGGATTGCTAGAAATGGTTTTCTAGAAATCAAAAGATTCCATCAAAAGTAGATAAGTGGTTTTTTTAACAATATGAGCTTTGAAATTAGAGAGAACATAATATTTTTATTGAAAGTGGTTGATTCCCATTTAAGGCTTCAAATAGAGTATTTCTAGCCAAAAAGTGATATATGGTGTTATAAGACCCTTCAAGGATATGAAGCCAATTGTGCCACTATCCTACGGTATCCCTCAAGAAATTTATTTAGCACTTCAATTTGTAAATTGGTGGGAGGATGTTATGAAGTGCTCATCGTTAATGTGATTCCTACATGCTGAAATGATTTTTTTTCATAAGGTGCTAGTAAATTCAAAATCCTTATTAACGGATATTTTATTATTATTTATTTATAGGTATGAAATATATAATAGAAATAAACAAATTATTTCTATACAACATATACAAATAAAAATCAACCACTTTTTTCATTGAATCACTTGTTTAGGGCATCTATTTTGAAGCATATTTAAAAAAAAAAAACATGAAGTACAAGCTAGGCTTCTAATTAGAGAGTGAACTTGTATATTAAAGGCCATTCTTTTTTAAAGTTGATTAGTTTTTTTTTTTAAATAAAATAAAAAAATATTTATGATAGATGGAAAATTATCATTATCAAAATTCCATATTTTGTGCAGTAGTAGACTTACTATTGTTTATATTCCGCTGTGAAAAGTAGTATCGTTGTGATTCTTGGTTTGGTAGCATCATAGATTCTAAGATTCTATCCTAGAAACCAGGGTCATGGAAATTCAACATGATATTAGAGCCAAGTTCGACCCTGGGACCTGTGGGTTATGGGCCCACAATGCTTCCATTGCACCCTAAAAATCATGGGGGTTGAAAAATAACAATATCTAAGGGACTCGGTTGTTGAGGTAAAATGGAGGTATAAGTAAGTGGATCATCCCAAGGGTGATCTAAAGTGATATGAGACTCTAGAGGTTCTTCTAAATTGGGAATAATAATGGTACTAGAGTCGACACTACTAGATGCATTAGGAGGGTTGGGGAGAATTTCTTCTCTTGGACTCTAGAAAATGGATTCCCCCTCACCCAAACAATGAATGGTAATGTAATGGCCACAAGGTGTATGTGGTTCGAATTTTTGGGTTCGAAGTAAGGGGTTATTAACCAATCGACCTCGCCATGGATAAATTATTTGGAATACACAACATATTGATCATGGGTTTACTGTGTAAGGAAGTATGAACAATGGTGCATATCATCCCAAGGATAATCAGGGGTGGTCATGGATGCCATGATGTCTTCATTAGAATGAAAGATGGGAGAATTGGAGGAAGGGAGACGACATGATGAAGGGGAGCTACCAGAGGAATATTCATGAGAGACATGGTTCACATATGCTTCGTCAAAGGTGTGAGAGAGATGACTAGTAGATATGACATCTACCGATGTTGAGACTGAAGTGTTAATTGAAGAAGGTTCAACATTATCACAATGCGAGATGTCAAGAGAGTCTTAATATATCGATCCCATGGATGATGATAGGTAGAGAATAGGAGTGGTACTATATGTCATCTTGACATCAGGAGGAGGGATCATGATGGTTGGTTGAGAGATCTCCTGTTCTGGCATAGGAGTGGGACGAGAACCCATAGGTAGAGGAGAGGTGGAGTCACTATGAGTGGCCTCTAATTTGTGAAGCACTTGAAGTGTATCATGAAATTCTTTGAGACGAGGACAGTGATGAGAATAATGGCCATAGTTATCATATAAAGCATAAGGGTGATTTGTGCGTAAGGATCTGTTCTTCTTAGTTGACTTAGGTAAGGTGACATGGACCTTAGGAATGTTAGGATCAAGAAATGTTTCAAAGACCACATTCTCGATATGAGGTTATTTTTGGCATGACCAACAACATCACACAAAACACATGGAGGAGTAGGCTTTGGCGACTTAAGAGGAGCTGGAGTTGGTTGGGGTGCCTTATCTTTGGTTACCTTTTTCTGGGCTATGACCCCCTTACCAGATGCTTTCGCAACAGGAGTGGATTCCTACTGAGGTTGTTGTGGAACTGAAGCAAAGGAAGGGGTAGGAACAATAGGTTGAACCGGGGTCAAAGCAGTATAAGGTTTGAGTTGATCAGGGGAGTGTTTGCGGGAGGATCAATGTACGATACTGGGATCCACAAGGTAATGTTAGATAAACTCGACATACCCATGAGAGGTGTAGAATAAACTCCAGGGGGAAAAATAAAAATGTTATCTGACTAGAAGGGTAATGACTTGGGGAACTGCTCCGAGATGGTTAGAACATGGGGAATGGTCTCGGGTGGAAAAGGACTAGGAGAGATACTGACAGAAGGAAGTAGACCTTGAGGAGTAATACCTAGAGGTTGGGTTGAGTTGGGTACAACAGGTTGTGGAGGTGTTGGTTGTTGTGAAGGCGTACCAGACTACTTGTGGGCAGCCTATGATGCTTGAAGCATGAAAACACTAGAAGAGATAGGATTTGAGGGGGTAGGTAGTGGGCCATAATAAGTACCAAGAAACATGGAACCTTTATAGACTCTAGGTGAGACATTGGTGAGAGACGAGACAATCTTATTGCCATTCATCGACGAGATAGTGGACTGAGGTGAAGTTTGAGACTTAGGATAATAATACGTCGGTTGATCGATAGTGATGATATTTCCATTATGAGGAAAGCGCATCTTGTGAAAAACTACAGACGCGACAATGGACATGACATAAGTGTAACTACAACACAAAAGGATGTTATAATATAAAGGGGCATCAATGAACTCAATGTCAATAGAGATATTCTTGCTTACAACAGTGATAGAACAATTGTGATATAAGCCAAGGGGCTGAGAGGGATGATTGTCCCAAGCATGGATAGTGATGGTGGATGGGGACAGGTCAGGTGAACCAAGTTGCTTCCAAACACTAGCAACCATCACACAGGTGGAGGTGCCTTTGTTTATGATACATCGTTGAACAATGGAATTTTTTATGGAGACTGGTATTTGAAATGTAACGGATGAAGGAAGGGGGGGATGTTCTGATTTGTCAACGTCAAAGATAATCATATGATCATCAAAAGGGCCCACAACATTTAAACTAGAGAGTAGAGCTTTTCGTTGGGATGGGCACGTCTAGAGGACTTCCAACGTTGACATGGCAGTAGGAGACTGCGCCAAGTCATCTACTATGCTATAGTTATGGGCATCTTTAGTAGAGGAAACGTTTCAACGTAATGGACCTTTGGGGATCTTGGGGATAAACTCTACCTTAGACAGAGGGATATGTAACGTACCATTTGAGGTTGGGACTTCGTCATTGAATTAGTAGGTGGCTTGTCATATTAGCGCGATCGAGTATGAAGGTTGACTTGTTCGGTGTTAACTTTGTCAGAATTCATCATAAGAATCTGATAATCATTGTGACCAGATGGTGGGGGTTGGGGACCTACATGACCTTGTTTAGGCTGAGAAGCAATATATCCTTGGTGAGAAAAAGGATTGGTAAGCATAGCTAGTTGAGATGAATCAGGAAGAAGAGGAGGAGTTATGGGTTGATTTCCTCTAGAAGAAACCGCTTGATCTTTCCATACCTGATGCATCTAAGGTAAAAGGGGGAACTCACGAGTATAATGGCCACATATGTCACAACAGGCACAAGGTTTGTTCGTACGAAGAGCCTTGTTTTTCTTGGTTTGTTCGCCCTGTTGTTGGGTTGCGGGACTAGGTTGTT
This sequence comes from Pinus taeda, assembly GCA_000404065.3. Lineage (NCBI taxonomy): Eukaryota > Viridiplantae > Streptophyta > Pinopsida > Pinales > Pinaceae > Pinus > Pinus taeda. The sequence goes on from APFE030059410.1 coordinate 8,773, forward strand.
TTCCCTCAGGTGCATTAGGTGGTGGACCATAGTTACCCTAATTACCTTGAGATTATTGGTTCCAGTTACCTTTCCCATTTTTCTATTTCTTGGGGTTGGGGGGTTTGGTTGCGATCTGCTGAGCATACACATTACCTTGAGGAGGAGGTTGTTGTTGTGGCAAAGGTGGAGGAGGCATGGGGGGCTGGGGCACTGGTGCCGGAGGGGCTGGAGCATTAGGCTGTACATATAGATAGTAAGGAGAGGGGGCAAAATTAGGATAAATAGTTGGAGCAACAGTTGGCCCTAACATCGACTGATACAGATAGGGATATGTGTATGACATGTTGGGACCTGGATAAGAGTTGCCATGTGAACGCTCAGGAGGGGGATAGGTGTAAGAGGCACTGGTCCCCCCTTGGGGTTGACCATAACTCGTAGCAGGTAGAGAATACGGTCAAATTTGAGGGTGTGAAATGGATCCAACGATACCATTAGTGACATGAGATGCCCCTGGTGCATTAACAATGCCAGGTTGAGGAAAATGGGGAATGAAAATATAAACATATCTTCAATGGGCATAGATCAGGTCAAATTTCAAGGCTACTTGGAGCACGTCTTCCTCATATTGGGGGAAGTGAGAAGCGACATATTTAGAAATGGGGGTCAAAAGCGATATAAATAAATAATCCATATAGATGCAATCTTTGAATTCATGAGCTTTACATATGCTCCTCCTTCTACACCATTATTGAACATGGTCAAATAGGCGAGTGGCATAAGTTTGACAAAAATAATTCAATAGTTCAGTACTAGTGTCATAGCAAAGAGGTAACTATAAATATGCTAGAAATGCTTGGGCCAGAGTTGTGACAATGGAATGAATGGCTCTAGGTTGATTGACATACTGCTTAGCAACAACTCCAATAAGAGTGCGTTGGAAAATGCGAAGATGGATGGAATCTTCAGCGATAGAATTGGATGAACACCACATATGGAATGAGCGAACATGATTTGTGGGATCTTCTCCAGGATTACCTTTGAACTTGGGGATGTCAGAAGGAATCTTGGTAAGCATAGCTAACCAATTGGGGTCATGGAGAAGAGGGTCATTGATGAGCTAGCTAAAATCAGGGAGACTCAAACCAACCGTAAAAGGAAGCAATGGAGTGGGAGTGACCATATCAGTGGAGGTTCCTCTCGTGAGGTTACCTTGGTTAGTACTTGGTTTACCTCCTTGGTTTCCTGCACCCACGTTGGTTCCTAACATGGTGACGATACGAGGTTGAGAAGACGTGGAATCAAAGGAAGAACCGGAAGAATCGGTAGAACCAGAGTCAGAATGAGGACTCACTTCAGTCACCGGTGACAAGTGACCCTAACAACAATTTGTGGTTTCTTACACTTCATATCTGCAATAATAAAACGAGAAAAACCTGCAATAAAAAGATATATGCGATCCAAAATAGCAAATGACAATATAAATCCAACATAATAACCCAATATGGAAAGACTTTTAAAATGAATAATAATATTTATTGATAGCACCTAGTGAAGGAGATCTACAAATGGCTCTACAAATCCCCCTCTGTGGGACGGGTCCTTTGATGTCCTTAATGCTTCAGTGATCGATTCTCTCTCTCAATATGCGAAAAAACCCAAAACATCATGTAGAACTCTAGTGGGAGCTCAAATGCAAGAAGAGGATAATGGTGATGATGATAATGATCATGGTGAAGAATGAATGGAAATCTCTCTTATTTATAACAAAGTATTGAGATGATCTCAAAAAATGAAAATATAAAATATAATGACCAAACAAAACTAATGTAGGAATACTTATTATTATTTGGAGAGGAATAAGACTATTCAAATGGTCATGATATAATTTATTGAGAATAAATAAAAAATAAAATGATTATAAATTTTGTCGAGCATTTAAGAATATGTGGAAATGAAATAAACTATAAAATAGTATTAACAATATCCAATCAAAAATTAAGGAATAATTAAACTAGTGAATTCTAGTTATCCCTAGGTGATTTAGTCAAAAGTGACAAGGAATAATTGTCAAATAATAATTTAATAATTATTCCTAGAGAAAATTAAATAAGTAATGATTTAGTCAATTATTCTCATGGGGTTTTTAAATTTTTTATCAGAAATAATTTAATAAAAATGGTTTACTAAATTATTTCCCTTGGTGAAAGTGATTTTACTATGGTAAAATTAATCCTACATGGTGTATTCCGATGCACCTAATTAGAAATGGCTAAGTGATCATTCTTTGGTGATAATTGTTGGCACAAAAGTAGTAACAGGGTTAAGACCCCAGGTTTGGGCACAAAGGGCCAACAAGGCTCCATTGTAGTCCAGCACAACGCTAACATTTTCACCTTACCCATGGTGGATAAGGAGTCTCACCCAAGGCGTGCCACGACCGAAGTGAGATAAGGGTTGGAATCTGATATCAGGGGAACCATATCAACCGATAGAGAATATAGGGAAGTGAATTAACATTCACCAAAACTTGATCGCAACAGTTTATTTATGCTACAACATAATACTACCCACATGTGCATATATAAAAAATTTAAATAACCAGCATAATACATAATGAACACACTATAGTTCCAGAACAATCTTCTTCATTACTATCAAAATAAACACATTACATAAGGCTCTTGGTATGTTCCCCAGAGCAGAAAATCCTATAGATGAAATATAAACTCATAAAAATATAACCATGGAGTTGTTCTCATTAATTCGCAACATGGGAAGAGTAGGAAACGCTAGGAAC
>APFE030059418.1:0-17827 GCA_000404065.3 Pinus taeda
TTGGCCCATGACTAGCAAAGATTACGACTATTATAATCTCATCATTCAACCGATGTGCAGTGGATTTGTAAAGTCTGGAAGTATTACAATTGATGTTAGCGTTGTCAATGTATTTCATTGACTCGACTATATATGCATAAACCTATCTCCATCTGATGATATGAATGGGGTACAAATCAGCACAATGTTACAATACGTCGGCATAACAAGCAGTGGCGTGGAATAAAAGTCTTTTATAATTCATATGTGTTGGCTATTTGTTTCATGAGCTCGTTTTATTAATCATATGCAGCTCGTGTTAATTGTAATCTGGGGCCCAAGATTTCATCTGAAGTGATCCAACAAAAATAAATGTTTGCAACCCTTTTTTCTGACATAATCTTCTCCTTGATCTAAAGGTTATATGCAAAGATTGGATGTAGTACAATTGGAGCCTAAGTATAACCTTCTGAAACAAATAAAGAGTGATATATATTGTTTGAAAAATAGTGTTATAGAATAAGAATTGATCATTGTAATAATGTTATACTGTGTAGGTGACAAGTTTGAGACCTATGCACAAGTCCCTGGTGACATCTAAACCCTAAGAAGTTTGAAATCATCTTTGTGATATGTTTGAGCTCATCTTAGTCTGTGGAGGATTTGCTTCTACGATGTGACCAGCAGCCTACGATATTCTTTTCTATACATAGAAGAAAGACAAATTACACTAGAAAGAAGTTGACCTGATTGAATATATATATATATATTCCTTCCATCATTATAAAAGGGAACAAAAGAACAAAGTTTGAAGGCTCAAATTTAGAATATGTTGAAATGTTTATTATGGAAGGCACTAACATTTTGAGCTTTCAACAGTGATAGATGGCAAGTTGCAAGTGTGCAAATGATATTTGAACATTACCTTGAAATCTCGAGCATTAAACAAGGTTTGGAAGCTTCTTTAAAAAGCGTCTAACAAAGATGTTACTTGTCTCTCTTGATCAAGTCCTATATAACTAAGCACTAGAATGAATATTTGAGAATAAGCCTTAGATCTAAATGATGAAATTTATTGCAAAACAATGTTGTTGTTACATTGACTAGTTTTTGAAGATTATTGCAAGCATTGGAAATAAATGCAAGGATACCAAGGTTACACCATTTGAAAACAACACAAAAATAATGAGAGGTCGAAGCTCCCCTTCAAAGCCTAAGTTTGATCAAATTATTCCTGAGGAATTGAGATTTGATCTAGGGTTTGGAAGATTGAAATGTTTTGGATTTGTAAAAAAATCCCTAGGGTTCGCTAAACAAAGCCCTAGGCTTGATCACTCATAATGATGATATTGAAAAACATGAATGATGAAGTTGAAAAAGAATGCAAGGATGAGTAGGTTTGTAAACCCTAGACTAAACTTGAAGAATTATTAGGGTTTGGAATCAAAACCCTATCTAAACTATTGATAACCCTATCTAGGGTTAGAGATGAAAGCCTAGGACTTGTGGATTAATTTCTTTTGATTAAAAGAAGAAACCCTAGCTCTTAGAAGAAATAACATCTTTACGATGAGGTAGATTTGCAAGTTGAATGCAAGAAAGCTAAACATCAAGAGAGAGCCGACATGTTCTCAAAAATATAAGTATCTTGTATTTCTCTTATTTTAAATCATTAATGGTGTTGTTTTTCTTCTTGTCCTAGTATATCTTATTTGGTTGTATTTGTTCTTCCTTGGCCTCCTAGTATGGATTGCGAGTACATGATGAAGCTTGTCAAGGTTGTAGCAATAAATGAAAAGATTGGAAGAACATGTCGAAATATGTAACTAGGTTCGGTCTTCATAATGACATGTGTAATCATGATTATATATAATTAATGTAAAGAAGAGAAATAAAATTATTTTATGCTTGAGTCATCGGTTTCAAGCTCAAGGAATTTTATTTTATAGATCTAGCTCCCATTGTGAGCTATTAGGATTGATCATTAAGCCATAAAGTCAATTAAGTCTTTGTCATGTATGAGAGACCCTTCTTGGGAATGTTACATATTTATTTGAGTCATTGTAAGAGTCAAAAGACCCTCCAAGACCAAGTCCAAGTGCTACAAGCAAGTCGGCCTTAAAATGAAGCAATAAGCCTACACCAAGATGACATGTCAGCCTAGGGTCAAGTCAAGTCAACCTACAAGCATGAGGATGTCGCCTATATATAGGGCACTCGACCTCATTCAAGAAAATACATCTCATCACACAAGAAGTTCAATAAAAGGAAGACGAAGAAGCCTCACATCCAAGGGAAGAAGGGAAGATCAAGATCCAAGGCAGAGAAGGGCTATTTTGGGGTAATCTTGCTCACACGTGCGAGAAAGGAGTAGGGAATCTACCTATACAAGAAAAACTGAAGTGCAGACCTCTAGAAAGCAAAATCAAGTCAAGGAATTTATCTATCTTTCAAGCCGAGTTCATCTAGTCAAGAGAAGGAAGAAGGGGGCAAAATTCACCCTAAGTCTGCCACACGTGTGAGAAGTACAATCCACCGCAGAAGGCCGAGAGCTGCATTCAAGGGCATCAAAAATTCCATGCTAGTATATCAGGAGCGAAGGCAAGAAGTTAAAGAAGAAAATTGCAGCAAGGTGACTTGGTCTTGGAGAAGTTCTTGCTCAAGGGTCTAAATCATGGAATTCATCAACTGAAGATTCTATAAGAAGAAGAATTTGATGGGTTTTCCTAACAATCTTGAAGAGGTTTTGGCCCTGGCTAATAGCCTACATCGTGTGTCCTTTGTCTCCTTGTTTTTTATGATGTGGTAGTTATTTGATGAAGAAGAACACATAATAATAATCAAGAAAAATAAAAACCTAATTAAGAAAAATAAAAAAGTCTTCACAAGTAGTTATCATTGTTAGAGAAATCCCCTCATCTCTCTGCGCTAGATTTCTCAACATGGTATTGGAGCTAAGGTGACAAATCAAGGAAGGGCATCTCAACAAGGGACACTCAAGCTCTCAAAGATCAAGGTTCTAGAAGGATATCAAGGGCATCAAAGCATCAAGAAGATCCCATCATCTTTAAGGCTTTTCGAAGACAAGGACTACAAAATCTTGAAGAAAGTATCAACACCCTAGCTTGTTCAAGGAAAGAGTCTATACTTGAAGCATTCTTGGGAATCTCGATCAAATCATCATCACAAGGAAGGAGAGCACAAAAGACCCTACCTCTACTCAAATTGAAGAGATCTACAAATCAAAGCATCTTGAAGTCTACCCATCCAAGGAAAGCAAGAAGAAAGGAGTTGTTGGCATCATCAAAGGATTCAAGGTGATCTCCCTCAATTTGGAGTCAAGGGTCGCCTTTGAAGAAAACTATCTTCATCAGGAAGAAGTTTTTCTATTATCTAAATCCTCATCAAATTCAAGAAGGCAGCAAGTTGAAGGAGCATCTTCACAAGTAAGTACATTTATGTCTACATTTGAATTTGTCAAAATGTCTTTTTGTAAGGAAAGCAACAAATTGGTTGGGGCTTCAAACTTTCTTGCATGGAAGAAAAGCACAGATTTGAACCTCATAGAAATGAGGTCATGGAACATGTTAAGGGCTCAATCACCAAACCACCAAAGGAAGATGCTCAAGCACTTGCAAGGTATATGAAAAGGGAAGTTAAAGCTCAAAGAATTCTCATAGAATCCATCAAGGATCCCCTCATTCCCTATGTATCAAAATTATAAACATCAAAAGAAATATATGACAAACTTGTAGAATTGTTCTTTGTAAGAACTGCAAGAGTAATCTAATTAAGACAAGAACTCTACAAGATGGAGGTATCAAAAGAAGAAGGAATAGCCTCATACTTTATGAGGATATCTGAAATAAGAGATCAACTACAAGAATTGGGAGACATAATGTTTGAGAAAGAGATGACTACAATAGTGCTCAATGAACTACTAGAAGAACGGGGCAAATTCACATCATTGGAGTAGAATTACATTGTAGTAGGAGTAGGAGTAGGATTACATCAATGGTGAGCCCCACAGTTTTGGAGGACTTTTATGGCGCCCAAGTGGGATCGCTTACCATGTTTCATCATCAAGATTAGTTTCGCACAGTTCACTCTTGGTTTTGTTGCATTCTCAGGATTCCCATTAAACGAAGTTATCAACATGCATATATTAATTATTTATGCTTAAAGTGCTATTTGGAGCTGATTATTTGGAGGAACACCTTAGTGTAATAGCTCATTGGAATCGGGGCGAATAGAACTACAGAGCACGATGATTAAAAGGGGCTTTGTGTGGTCCGTGTAATCATGGAAGCGAATTAAGCATTTTCCAGTGTTGAAAGTGGTTTTAACTAGTTAATAAAAGTCATTTTGTTACATAAAAAAGGAAAAATGCATTTATTATTTAATTGGAGTGAAAAGGTAAAAAGGGTGGCAAAAAAGTCAAGTGAATTATAAAAAAGAGGAGGGACTCTCTACACATTCTTGCATTTTCTAACTTGAAAATTAGGAGTTTGGAGAACTTTTGAGAAAGAGTCTAGAGTAACTTTATAAAACCCTCTTTGCTGGTTGCTAGTTTCAGTGTTAAAACTATACACCCTAGCCAGTTTAGGAGCGGGATCACTCAATTATGACATTGTGCTTTAGTGGAGAAGAAGATTTTGGGCAAAGGAGTAAGTCCATAGTGTTATCAGTTGATTTTATGCATTAATTTTTGGTGTTCTGCAATTCTTATTCAGGTTGAACTTTCATACTCCAAGTGGATTGAGATCTGAAGGAAAAAGGGCCGAGTCTGCCACTGTGGAAAAGCTTGAGTTCACATGTTACCTGAGTGGAGCTGACTGCTGTGCTTGGAAGGTATTCTCTGAGCGTATATACTGTTGTTGGTGACTCGAGTTCCCAGCTGTGTATATCTCCCTCTGAGGCTGAGTTCTGCATTTGTTCTAGATGAGAAGTTTGTTGTTTATAAAGAATACTCTCCTGCATTGTATATACCACATCTGCTGGCTGAAAATATAATATTATCAGTTCTGAGTTTAGTTCTCTATTGTTGTCATAATTCTGGGTTGCATTGATGAAGAAAGAGTGATCTGCATTTATTCTAGCTGAGAAGTTTGTTGTTTATAAAGAAGACTCTCCTGCATTGTATATACCATGTCTGATGGCTGAAAATATAATATCATGAGTTCTGAGTTTAGTTGTCTATTGCTGTAATAATTCTGGGTTGCTTTGATGAAGAAAGAGTGATTTTTTATTGCTGTAGCAAATACCTGCCAGTGGCATTTGCATTCCTAAGTTTAATAAAAAAACATTATACCATTGTTGAAGTGTGTTTGGAGCCTTCATTTATCACTGTATTTACTCATTTGAAATAAAAATAATGGTAAGTGCACCTGCAGTCATGAGCATACAAAACGTTTGATAAAAGTCCACAGTGCTGAAAAACCAAATAAACTCAGAAGTTTTCAGTAAAATTCTAAGGTATCTCGAGGGAATATCTTACAGTGGTATCAGAGCATGATTTTGGCCAGCTGTGAGACGAGATTAAGGTGATAGCAAAAAGAAGAATTCCAGAACCAAAATCAGAAAGGAAACTGAAGATAACAAGGAAAAACACAGCAAGAAAATCTTGCAAGATCCCTTCAAAAATTTGAAGAATATCACAGATATTTCACAAAACTGACAGAGCACATAGAAGTATATGGGTATCATCAAAGGTGGCAAAGAGAAAAAGAAATTGCAGATCCGTAGATGAAGATAAAAAGAGCACAACTACTGAACAAAACCCCAGTTTTAATACTGCAAGTATAGAAGAAGCAATGATTGAAGGTGAAAACTATGATTCAACCTCCTAGGACGAATTGGGAAAAGTCATACCCGTTGAAGATAAAGCTAGCCCAGATTCACCCTAGCAGGTTGGCACAAGGGTTTGGAATGAAGAAGAGTTAGATATTGCTACAGAAAGTTTGTCATCATTTAGCAAGATTGTTGAGTTGGATGATGGGTACAACGAAAATCACGACGCCACCTTTGTTTTGTCAACGGATGATGATGATCCTTTTTTTGGGATCAATGTTGCCCCAATTCCTAATCAGGGGGTGTGCGAAGATGATAACACACAAGTAGTCAGCACTACGAACCCAGACCCATCAGTTGATTTCTTTTATGTGGTAGATGTTGCTCATAAGCCTACTTGTGCCCATAACTTGGAAAACCAATTGAAGATGAGCGCAGACACATGACGGTATGGGAGGAGAGCCTTCATTTAGCAAGATTGTTGAGTTGGATGATGGGTACAACGAAAATCACGATGCCACCTTTGTTTTGTCAACAGTTGATGATGATCCTTTGTTTGGGATCAATGTTGCCCCAATTCCCAATCAGGGGGTGTGCGAAGATGATAACACACAAGTAGTCAGCACTGCAAACCCAGACCCATCAGTTGATTTCTTTTATGAAGTAGATGTTTCTCATCAGCCTACTTGTGCCCATAACTTGGAAAACCAATTGAAGATGAACGCAGACAAGGTTATGCAGCCACGAGGCATTATGATGATAAACAAAGCATTGGTGGCAGATTATTATTGGAGAAGTGCAGTGACACATGACAGTTTGGGAGGAGAGCCTTCACTTGCAGATTTTTAAACTCTCAGAAATCTAACTACCTACACCTCATGATGATATACAAAGCATTGGTGGCAGATTATTGTTGGAGAAGTGCAGTGACACATGACAGTTTGGGAGGAGAGCCTTCATTTAGCAAGATTGTTGAGTTGGATGATGGGTACAAGCAAAATCATGACGCCACCTTTGTTTTGTCAATGGTTGATGATGATCCTTTGTTTGGGATCAATGCTGCCCCAATTCCCAATCAGGGGGTGTGCGAAGATGATAACACACAAGTAGTCAGCACTGCAAACCTAGACCCATCAGTTGATTTCTTTTATGAAGTAGATGTTGCTCATAAGCCTACTTGTGCCCATAACTTGGAAAACCAATTGAAGATGACCGCAGACAAGGTTATGCAGCCATGAGGCATTATGATGATATACAAAGCATTGGTGGCAGATTATTGTTGGCGAAGTGCAGTGACACATGACAGTTTGGGAGGATAGCCTTCACTTGCAGACTTCTAAACTCTTAGAAAGACATTGGTAGAGATGAAATCTAACTAACTACACCTCCTTTCAAACAGAGATCACCTACTCATGTTTGTTGAGATATATCATGATGCGCTAGTAGGGAAAGAGGAAGTTGATAGGCTTAAAAATGAGCTTGAGACTACCTAGGATTTCTTGAAGAGCGCCCAGATGGCCCTTCAAGAATCAAAGTTGCAACTTGAGCAGTTTTGTATGGAGTCAAGTTGTGTACCTTCTTCTATGGCAACCATCACACAAGAGGATGTTAGGAGCACTTATGATTTGATAGAGGAGCCTGCACGTGATATTTGAACACGAGGAGAACCTAGATGAACGGGCACGAGCAAAGAGGTATGTCCCAAAGGTCTCTGATTATGCATCCATGAGTTGTGGAGATAGGTATATTTCAGACGAGGATACATCCATCTGGGATCCAAGTTCAATTGACACAAGTGTAGTGGATACTAAAGGACCCAAGTTGGGATTGGGATCCAAATGGGGTTTCCCATCATATATAGGAGATGCAGGATGGCTATGGCACGGACGGGGTGGTTGACCCAATAACCGAGCGCACAAATCCCTCAATATTTCCATCAAAGTTCCAATCAGCGCTAGTGGTAAATTGGTTTGACAAGGAGATATGCAGATTCTGAGATGTCCTGGCACATTGTCCGTATATGGGGTTACAAGTTGGTCCACATGCTCGTTATTCAGATGAGATGGCATTGGTATGCCACTAGGCAGGGCCTTGGATGGAGATGATATTATTCTCTTGATATATTGGAAGCAAAGGCCACCAAGGATTAGCGCAGTAGTAACACCTCCACTAGCAGGTGAGGAGCTTTTCCACTCAGATTTACCAAGGTGGATTAGAAGGGGTGTTCCACACCATAGTGGATTCACTAGTGGAGTGACGAGTACATTGGCACATACACGATACCAGTCAGTACAGGGTGGCATAGCAGCAAGCGGCAATACCCAAGGGTGTACAGGGATATGCCACAGTGTACTTTGGTATGTAGAGGAGTGTGAAAATACATGGTTGCATGCAGTGATGTATGGTGTTGCACAACAAGGTCTTAGAGAAATGTCTCCGAGAAGATATCTTGAGAGGGACATCAGGCATATCATTGGGTTTAGCTTAGATGAGATAGATGAGCGGACAAATGAGCATCTCCTGAACACACCCTTAGGGACTCACACACCTATCTCTCTTTTGTATTGTTTACAATCACATAGGATTTGGTTGTTGTCCCTTGATGCTCTCGTCGTGAGCAACGTGACATGGGAGGCTCTCCTTAGACAACTGGATGAGACACAAAGCATCATGGACAGTAGAGAGACATTCGAATTGAGGCGTATGGTCAGTATGCAAGATGATGGATACATGCTTAGGGATGGTGTAATCTAGTACAGAGTTAGAGTTACATATATTGCACCCTTGAGTTCACACTTAGAGAGAAGACCTTCAGGGAGCTACATGATACGCTTTCGCCAGGACGTTCTAGGGCCATTATATCAGCATTAGGTACAGCGAATGGGGCTCCAACTAGTATTGGGGCGCATCATCAGGAGACAAAACAACAGATTTATCCGTGTGCTCGGGCAGAAGCACAGCTGTTCAACATGCACCAAGATGATTACTGATACATGGTGTCCATCTGTTCATTACATACAGGGATTAGAGGGGAGTCACAGATAGGTTCCGACAACTATTAGTACTATATAGCAGTCGATAGAGATTGGAAGCTATGAACTCCCAGCTTGGCTAAGGGATCCAGGAATCCAATTGGCCAATAAATCACTCCACTTTTCAATGAGTACGAATATGGCAGCGAGTCATCTAGTTGATTTTGGGGTTGATATGTGGAGGATCGGTGAGACCTTCACCATGTGGCGATGCAGATTTTCCATGTTGTTGGTTAGGATCGAGTCCAGTTGTAGACCGGCAAGGAGGACTCAATCTAAGCACAATGGCTAGTCAGTTATGACCAGAGTGACACAGCATCAACATGGCATGGGGCCTTGGCATTACAGGACTTGGCAATTCAGCTACCCTTAATGATAAGTTGGTTTTTGCAAGAGAAGCTCGCTTAGATCTTCCAATGGACTTCAGTTTGGCGAAGGGCGTTTCACCTCTCAGTGACTTGTTGATGGTATCAAAGGAGGAGCTCGTAGTTAATTCATGTGGACTGTTATCCATGATAACTCCTAGAAATAATTTTTAGTTTTATTAGTTGTGATTGCCATACAAACAAGCCCGGATCAACGACCCATATTGAATCAACCCAGATCTGCAAGCCCAAATCAACGAGCTTCAAAACATCCATTTCGCTTCTGCTCAGTGGGACGGCGAGGGTATTTTTCGGCGTATATCCAGCAACACACTCATCAAACGGAATGCAGTGAAAGGTGGGACAGTGAGACACTTTCAACAAGTTTTAATCAGCAAACAACACAACAAGATTCGAAGGGCCAGATGTTCTGAATTTCGACAAATACAGTGCCAACACTTCAAGCAGTTTTCCTAAATTATTGTAACAGTTAGATAGGTTCTATTTAAGTGACTTCTATTTGTATTCAAACTTTGATAAAACAGAAATATCCCTATAAAGGCTCAATGTTTTATTAGTCAAATAGGATTAGATCTCTTAGTTGTTGATCGAACCTACCCCAGGTGGAAGATTTTGTAAAGGAGATCTCACTCTATATATGTGTGGTTTCTTGAATTTTAAAAAGGGGGATCGATGATGTGAGAACACCACTTTTGTATATTTTTCAGTTAATAAAAATACAGTTTGTAGCAATACTCTGTTTTAACATAATATTCATTTTTTGTTTCAGTTCCATCCAATCATGCTCCTATGCTGTTATCAATTTTCATGGCTTATTTGATTACTTGGAATTCAATGTTATATTGCTCCAACTTCCTTCAATTTGTTGTGATTACTGTAAATGTCCATATTCACATGTAAACCAAAAAATGCCTCAGCTTCCACAAAACAATGTTGTTTGTAATTGATTTTCTTCAATTGACTCCATGCCCAATGGTGGTTGTCATCACACTCTTTCACCTGCAAAATCACATAGAAAACCAGAGTTAGCCATCTATATTGTTGAGCTTATCATAGCCAAATTTTTAAGTATATTGAGAGAGCCCTCTCAGATTGGAAGGGCTAACTTCCACTCAAAAGTTGGTTTGACATAGTTACATTGGGTTGAAGGTTGACACAACCCAACCCTTTCCAACCCAATGATAACATTTTGGTGCATCTGTCGGGAGTCAAAAAGCTCATTTTCCCGAATTTTCTTTGAGCCTCTTCATTCTGATTCCTGAGGGTAACAAGAAATCAGAGATTCTTGAAGGTTGTGATATTACCCTGGCAACTCCAATTTCAAAAGATACAAAAGATCGAAGCTTCATGGTGACTCCACTGCTTGAAGATCAGTGGCTTGAAGAAGTTCCAAGATGAGTTCTATTGTAAGAAGAAATGTCAGGTATGATCTTATGGATCAGTGTCACATCTATGGTTTTTCAAATACTATGCCTTGTGCTGATTGGTCAACCCATCTTCCCATATTTAAAGATGATGTTGGTCTACATTTGGTTAAATTCCATGTACATGTATGTAGACTAAGGGTTGAGTTTCCTAAGGATTGTCTCATGAAGATGTTTATGGCTACTCTAGAAGACAAAGCTAGAGTATGGTATGAAGGGTTGCCATTAGGAAGATTGTGTTCTCTTAAATATTTTCATAGAATATTTTTTGGACATTATGGTTAGTCTCATCCTTCATCACCATTCTTTCAAGCTTGTTGCAACTTTTGGAAACGTTTCAGTCAATATCTCAAAAGTATTCATGGTGATGTAGAATGTATGGATGATGAGGAGATGTTAGAGGCACTTTATGAATTTTCTTCTCAAGCTAGTTGTCATGATGATCAAGAAGTTTTCCAACAAGCAGATGTCTCTTCTTTAGTTGAAGATGAAATGGATCAGCGATTTGACAGTCAAGTCATATTATATGAAATCCATCAGGATTTGCAGCCTTGTCAATCTATATGCAGTGAAAGGTATGAGCCAAATCATTCAAATTGTTTTTCAGCCCATTCCTTTTCTGAGACTTTATGTCAAGAAGAAACTCCTCAAGATCAGGCTATTGAAAATTCATGCATGAAAATTCTGAACAGTGAGGTAACATGTGATGAAAGTTGTCTACCTAGACAAGAACTTTTTTCCATTGAAGATCATAACGATGTTGTCCCGGTTAGTGTTTAGACTCAAGATGACATTCCTCAAGCAAAAATACCAAAGGTTCTATCTGATTTGTTTGATAAGCAAAAGAGTAGTTTTGATACACACAATATGGATGTCATGTTTGAAGATGTTCAAGGATGCATGGATGGATTTGTTGATTTACATGAAAGGGAAAACAAATCTATTGTTGCCTTTTTATTTGATGATGTTCTTGGAATTAAAGACATAGGACAACATAAGCCATCAATTATGAATGAATTCAGCCCTAAAGGTTTTACTCATCAAGAAGAGGTGATTTTTCATGATTATCAAGATTGTTTGGTAAGTCTATTCCAGTCATCAGTGGAGGTGGCGTTTTCTTCATTTATAAGCTCGGGTGATGGATTCAGTTTTTGTTTTGAGTTGCCAATAGATGGTCCACATAAGAACATTCAAGGAGCACCAATGTTGGATCAACTTTTTGACTGGTTATACTAGAGGTTTCATATTGCTTGAATTAAGCAGGTGGATTTTCAGATGTTAGAGCAGGGTTATTGGTACATAATAAGCTTGTTGGGCAAGCATTTCCTTCACTTTAAGTTACATTTTGTAACTGTTAATTTGAGTTTGTACAACAATTTGATATCCTATTGCTTGTCGATTGCGATAAAGTCATTGTCGTCAATATTGCAAGTTCTACCTGCCAATTGCGATAAGTCCTTCTCCCGTCGATTGCTATATTGCAATCGGAGATCGCATAGTCATAAGACCCTCCTCCACCAAAGTCCCTTCTGGCTTACAATTGTGATATGCGAGAACCCTCTTGGATGCGATATTTTATGTGATTCATTCTATAAACTGTCACGTCCGGAACATCAGGAAATTACTATAAATCATTGTTAAAGGCCCCTCCTCTGCTTTGCAGTAGCGATATGGTGAACCACCTAAACGAATGCAATAATTTTGTGCCATGTTGTATTAAGTTTCGCGTTCGGACAATCGGTGAACACTATGAAAAATGGTAAAAAGTCCCTCCCTTGTATTGTGATTACAATACCAATAGGGCCAGATCAACGGCCCAGATAAGCAAACCAGATCAACGAGCATCAAAACATTCATTTCGCTTCTGCTCAGTGGGACAACGAGGATATTTTTCGGCATATATCCAACAACACACTCATCAAACAGAATGCAGTGAAAGGTGGGACAGCGAGAAACAGAGGATAGCGAGACACTTTCAGCGTGTTTTAATCAACAAACAGCATAGCAGGATTCGAAGGGCCAGATGTTCTGAATTTCCACAAATACAATGTCAACACTTCAAGTTGTTTTCCTAAATTATTGAAACAGTTAAATAGGTTCTATTTAAGTGACTTCTATTTGTATTCAAACTTTGGTAAAACAGAAATATCCCTATAAAGGCTGAATGTTTTATTAGTCAAATAGGATTAGATCTCTTAGCTGATGATCAAATCTAACCCAGGTGGCAGATTTTGTAAAGGATATCTCACTCTATATATGTGTGGTTTCTTGACTTTTAAAAAGGGGGATCAATGATGTGAGAACACCACTTTTGTATACTTTTCAGTTAATAAAAATACAGTTTGCAACAATACTCTGTTTTAACCTAAGATTCATTTTTGGTTTCAATTCCATCCTATCATGCTCCTATGTTGTTATTAGTTTTCATGGCTTATTTGATTACTTGGAATTCAATGTTATATTGCTCCAACTTCCTTCAATTTGTTGTGATTACTGTAAATGTCCATATTGACATTAGTAAACCAAAAAATGCTTCAGCTTCCACAAAACAGTGTTGTTTGTAATTGGTTTTCTTTAATTGACTCCATGCCCAATGGTGGTTGTCATCACACTCTTTCACCTACAAAAATCACATACAAAACCAAAGTTAGCCATCTATATTTTTCAGCTTATCATAGTCAAATTTTTAAGTATATTGAGAGAGCCCTCTCAGATTGGAAGGGCTAACTTCCAATCAAAAATTGGTTTGAAATAGTTACGCTGGTTTGAAGGTTGACACATCCCAACCCTTTCCAGCCCAGTGATAACATGGACAAGGACCCTTTTTAGTAGGAGTTGGATTGTACTTTCAAGAGTTCACTCTTGAGGTACATTGGATTGGTTTTCTAGTAGAGCAATTGCTCAAGGAGTTGGTCAGAATTTTGAATTATAGAGATGCTCTACTTGTTGACAATATGCAAAGGACCTCTAGTGTCTATGCCTTGTTTGGAAGTGAGTGGAGCGATGAATGCTTCACGATGATCAGGATGGTTTGGGACCCCAATATCATGATATCCATTCGTACAGTGGTCTAGAGTGGAGTGGCTTAGTGGCATATTTGGGATGTTAGTCTTAGCTTCAATTTGGGTCAGCCAGTGATGACATTGCTTAAGGAAAAGCAATGTTGAAGAGTCTTGTTCAGTTTTGTAGCTTGAAAGGTACTTCTAATCTTGTGTCTTGACTAGAAAGACCTTGATTTGTCTCTTAAGGAGCTTGCATGCAACATGCAAAGTGTGCAAGTGAGTTGCACGCATGTGAATGTGTTGCATATGACATGCATGAGATGTGCATATAAAGAAAGCTAAATTGATGACTTGTACTTGAGTTAAAGAAAAGAAAGCTAAAGATAGGATAGTTAACTAAAGCAAAGTCATTTATCTTCACTTAACTTGACGAGCTAATTGTGGTTGTCAATCTTAGCTTAGGAAAGTTATAAATTGAGCCTAAGGTGAGGAGCTAAGACACAACAGCAACACAAGATTCACAGAGGCTTCTCGGTGAACGTATGCGAGGTTCGAGAGAGTGTAGAGAGACTAGTGATCAACTTTGTAATTTGTATTTTCTCGATTAGGTCATTATCCCAAAATTTTGGTTACGAACTTAGTCGTGCGTTCATTCAATTAAAATTTGCTAGGGACTGAATACCAGGTGTTGGGTTCGAGAAATTATAATATGGTATCAAACCCCCAACTCTAAATCAATCTCGGAATGACAAGTGTCGGGTTCACGTCAGATCGTCGGAGCCAACTTGGCTAGGATCATGCGAACGGAAAATTTTGAAGGCAACGAGATTTTTTTTCAATCCAAGAGTTATTTTTTACGAGCAAAACAAACGTAAATATAAGGGGCCATCTTTTTAAGCGAAAAAATGGGTGAAAATTGTTGTTGTTCAATGGGGTTTGAGATTATTAATGGGTTACATTATGAGAATTGGCTAGACGGTGAAGGAAAATTTAGCACATGGAAGGAGTGGATTGTTCTATTATTTGAGCAGGAGTTGTGGGACATTGTGGAGAAGACCATCTAAATTACCACAAATCCTACTCAATTCGCTGAGTTTAATAAGAAAAATGTGAAGGCCAAGAGAATAATCTTGGACTCTATTAAAGGCCATATTATACGTCATGCGACAAGGAAAAAATGCCTTTGAGATGGGGGCATCCTTAACAAGCTATACCAGAATAAAAACCAAAACAAAGATGGTGTTGAAAGAGAAACTAAGAAATGCCAAGATGTCTGAAATTGACATAGTTGCATCACACCTAACCAGCATCACTCAGATTAGAGATGACTTGGCAACATTGGGGGAAACTATTGATAGTGAAGAGTTGGTCAGATCAACCTTGAGTAGCTTTCATCTGAAAGGATATGTATTTGTTGATGAGATCATCGCAAGGGAAAATCTACCTAGCTGGGATAGATTGTGGGATTATTTTGTACAAGAAGAGACAAGGAGACATTCCAAAATTGTTGGTCATCATGATGGTAAGGATGATGAAGAGAATTTTTCTCTTGCCATCAAAGGAAAGAAGTAAACTAAAGGAAAGTGAGGGCCTTGCTACTGTGAAAGACATGAGCAAAGTGGGGTTTGAGATTATTAATGGGTTACATTACGAGAATTGGCTAGATGGTGAAGGAAACTTTAGCACATGGAAGGAGTGGATTGTTCTATTATTTGAGCAGGAGTTGTGGGACATCGTGGAGAAGACCATCTAAATTACCACAAATCCTACTCAATTCGTTGAGTTTAATAAGAAAAATGTGAAGGCCAAGAGAATAATCTTGGACTCTATTAAAGGCCATATTATACGTCATGCGACAAGGAAAAAATGCCTTTGAGATGGGGGCATCCTTAACAAGCTATACCAGAATAAAAACCAAAAAAAAAAGATGGTGTTGAAAGAGAAACTAAGAAACGCTAAGATGTCTGAAATTGACATAGTTGCATCACACCTAACCAGCATCACTCAGATTAGAGATGACTTGGCAACATTGGGGGAAACTATTGATAGTGAAGGGTTGGTCAGATCAACCTTGAGTAGCTTTCGTCCGAAAGGAGATGTATTTGTTGATGAGATCATCGCAAGGGAAAATCTACCTAGCTGGGATAGATTGTGGGATTATTTTGTACAAGAAGAGACAAGGAGACATTCCAAAATTGTTGGTCATCATGATGGTAAGGATGATGAAGAGAATTTTTCTCTTGCCATCAAAGGAAAGAAGTAAACTAAAGGAAAGTGAGGGCCTTGCTACTGTGAAAGACATGAGCAAAGTGCTTTGCGTCCCACAAGACAGGTCATTATGCAAGCCAATGTCCATGCAATAAGGAGGAGGAGGATCAAGTGGTTGCATCAACATCAAATGAGATTTAAGACTTTAAGAAGAAATTTGAAAAAGATTTTTCTCTAGTTACTTGTGTTTCTGGCAGTAGTATTGTTGTGCATGAGGACAGTGGGCTATGGCTAGTGGACAATACAACGTCGATTCACATGATGGGGATGAGGTCAGTGCTCTGCAGTTTTTAGAGACAAGCTTAGACCACAGTGCGTTTAGTGGGACTAGTGCCATGCAGGCAATGAATAGGGTTGGATGTGTAATATTCTAGCTAGAGTCAGAAGGATTTTAGGAGGTGATACGGATGTTGTTTGTTCCAAGGTTGATGCTACAGGGACTCTCAGTATCATCCCTGGAGGATGTTGGATATAGAGTTTTGTTCCGATATGGACAGGTGTTTCTATATTAAGAGGGAATGACCTTGGATGTAGTTGTAGTGCTTGGCATCAGATAGGGGCGGGCATGCAAGTTGTTGGGACAGCATGTGGGTATATCCAACGGAATCCTAGATACAAGATCAGTGTTACTTGCTAAGAGGGAGCAGGGGGCAAGGAAGAGTGTTTCTTCACATACTACCAGGAGCCTCAGCTCGTATGATATGAACAATGTTGCACGAAGCAGGGACATTTTTTGGAAGCGAAGCATCGAAAGCGTCATTTTCCAAAAATCTAGAAAGCAAAGTGTCTCAGAAACGTTTATTATATATACATACACAGAGACATACATACATATATATATATCATGTATTTTTGCATTTATATTTAAAAAAAAGCATCCAAAATATCAAATTAGTTGTGGAATACATGAAAATACACATATTTGTACATAAATCAAGATAGATACGGAATCCATTGTACATCAATGATAAATTATTCCAACATCAACCATATAGATTCTAGCAATTACAAACATACATCAAATTTTTAAGCATACCATCAAACATAAAACATTTAGAAGATAAAATCATAAAACACTCAAAATACTTGTTTAGCAACTGAGGAATTGTCAACATGAGTCAAGTCCAAAATTCAAATAATAATGTTCACAAAATAGGCCACCTAGCCACCACTAAGTACACACTGAACTAGGAAGAATAAGACATAAAAGTTCAAATCACAAGTCTAATCTATGACAAAAGTAAATTGTGAATATATCTACTAATCTCTCCTCCTTCCACCACGAACACTACGTGAGCCTCCACGTTGTGGTAGTGAAGAAGATGGTGACTCAAGTTGTCGAAGTTGTGGAACAAATGAAGATGATGATGAAATATGTAACTAGGTCTGGTCTTCATAATGACATATGTAATCATGATTTCATGTATTTAATGTAAAGAGAAAAATAAATTTATTATTGTTTTCATTGAGGCATGGGTTTCAGGCTCAAGAGAAATTTATTTTATAGGTCAAGCTCCCATTGAGAGCTTCTAGGGCTTGTTATTTAGTGTATAAGTCAATTGAGTCATTGTCATGTATGAAAGACCCTCCTTCAACATGTTAAATATTGTAAAGAAAAATTATTTGAGTCAAAGTTTGAGACAAAAGACCCTGCAAGATCTCATCATAATGCAAAAAGGACAAGTCGTCCTAAAGGGTGCAATTTGACCTAGCAGAAAGCCTATATATAAGAGAGACTTCGACCTCACTTTGGAGAGACACTTGACACACACAAGTTCAATCACAAAAGAGAAAAAGTTACAAAGAAACAAAGGACGAAGAAAGAAGAAAAGGACAAGATATTTGGATTGTTTTTGAGTTACTTCTCTCCATACGTGTGAAGGAATTAGGGCATCCATTGCAGCGGTAAAGGCCCAGTTGTAGAAGTCAAATTACGACATCAAGAA
>APFE030059420.1:0-10216 GCA_000404065.3 Pinus taeda
TTCTAGGGTTGCCTTTTGAAGAACCATCAATATTACATTTTAGGTAACCTTTTAGTGGAGGATGCCATAAATTCTTCTTGGTATCCATATCTTTTGCCTTTCTGAACTGATCTTGGGTAATGAGCTCATGTAAACCCAGTTGTATGAGAGTTTTCAAAGCATAATTAGTAGGAGGATTCTTGAGAAAATTGTGGATAGTGGTGCTAACTGTCTCCTTAATTTGCTTCAGGATCAAGCCCAACAGATGAAGAGGGGTAGTTTGTTCACCCTTGAAAATTCTTTTATTCCTTTCTTTCCAGGCATTCTAGATAATGAAGCTTGGCGTGAAGGCCCAGGTTAAATTAAGGATCTCATTTTTTGAGAAGTTTCTTCTCCACTTGTTTAGGGTGTTAATAACACTGTCTTTATCTCTGTCTGTCTGTTGGAAAATTGTGGCAAAGGAATCCCACAACCAGGTGGTGAATGTGCAGCTGTTGAGAATGTGTTCCATTGTTTCCTCTTGGGCTTCACATAGCTGACATCTAGAGGGCCCAATAATTCCCATTTTTCTAATATTGTCCCAAGTTAAGATTTTCTTGTGATGGACTAACGACATGAATAGCTTGACCTTCATCCATCCTTGTTGGCTCCAAAGTTGTTGCTAGGAATTGTTCGGAATGCAAGAATCAAGATTCAAGATTATCCTCTTTGCTTCCCTAAGATTAAAGGTGCCTTCTTTATTGAGGCCCCATCTTAACTGATCCTGTACCTCTGATACCAAGATTTTCCTTTGTTTTAAAATGCCCATTAGTGCCTCTGTTTTTGTTTTTATAGGACTCTCATCTCTGTAGTCTATGATTCTCCAGTTTCTCCATTTACCAGTATCATGAGGAAGAGTCCAGAAATCTTTAACTTTGGTTAATCCTTGGGAGTCAGTTTCTTGCTTGAGGCACATGAAATCCTCTTTTAATAAGATTGGTTCTTGTCGAGATTTATCTTCCGAGAAGAGAGCTAGATCTCCTTCTTTGATCTCCCAGAAACTGTTGTCTTGAACTAGGCTTCTGTTATCCCAGGCTTTATTCCGGATGTAGGATCCTTTTATGTTCCCCGACATTCTTATAAGATCTTTTTTTTTCCAGGAGCTTGCATATTTTTCTTTCCAAGTCATGGCCCATTTAGCTTCAGGTTCCTTAACCCATCTCCACCAGAGCTTGCTCCCAAAACTTTACTTAGAATCTCCGGATCATTTAAGCCTGGGCTCCCATGACTCTTGGGTTTGCAGATTTCTTCCCAAGAAACCAGAGCCCATTTCTTCCTGGTTTCCTCTTTTCCCCAAAGGAAATCTCTCTGAATATTGTTGAATTGCTGCAACACTCCTTTGGGCGCTGGGAGGGCTTGACCTTGACTAGATCAACCTACCAGCAAGGTTCAATGATCTGATAGTCCATTTTTTAACTTTGTCTTGCATCTTGTTGAGCACCGGTTCCCAAATACTTTTATGTAGCGACCTAGCTGTGAGAGGAATTCCCAAATATTTTGAAGGAAGGGAATCCCTCTGGAATCCCAAAATTCTGGAGATATTTCTTTGAATGGCAATGTTAGTATTAAAGAAAAATATTTTAGATTTGGAGGGATTGACTTCCATACCTGACGCCAAGGCAAAGTTAAATAGAATTTTTTTGTAAGCTAAGTCTTCTTTAACTGTAGGAATACCTTGCAGCATAGTGTCGTCCAAAAATTGTTGGTGATTCACTAATTGACCATTCTTCGTTAACCGAAGGCCCTTAATTATTCCCTCAACCTTGGCTCGTTTAATGGACTTGCCCAAACCTTCCATCATGATGATGAAGAGAAAGGGAGAGAGAGGGTCTCCCTGCCTTAGACCTCCAGAAGGAGTGAAGATACCTGAGGGTGAACCATTCACTAAAATTGAAAAGCTGGAGGAAGTAACCACAGCCATAACCCATCTGATCGAGTTGTGATCGAACCCAAATGCAAAAATGACCTTCTTGACATAGATCCAGTTCACCTTGTCATATGCTTTGGCAATGTCTAATTGCATGATCATACCAGCCTATTTCTTACTGGTAAGCATATGAACTACTTCATGAGCTTGAATATTGTTGTTTAGGATCTGTATACCTTCCACATAACCTTATTATTCCCTTGAAATTAGAGAAGGGAATACCGGTTTGAGTCTACTGGCCAGCGCCTTCGATATAATTTTGTAAACCACATTGCATAAAGCAATGGGTCTAAACTTATCAGCAGTCAGGGCTGAATCTTGTTTGGGAATCAGGGAGATGAAGGAGGTATTGAGGGCTTTCAGAATAGTCTTGTTTCTTTTGGAATGCTCTACCACATTCACGATATCTCGTTTGACAATGTTCCAGCATGCCTTAAAAAAGTCTACATTGAAGCCATCTGGTCCAAGAGCTTTGTTGTTCTGCATGTCTTTAATAACTTCACTTACCTCATCTTCAGTTACTGGTTTATTCAGGTTAAAATTGTCCTCTCCAGACACCATCTTAGGGATATTTTTTGTAATTTCCTTGATAATTGCTCTTTGTTTAGATTATTTTCCTCAGTGATGCCTCTGAAATGCTGCACCAACACTATTTCGATACCTTTATGAGAGGTCTGAAGTTCTCCATTTTCATTCAGTATCAAAGAGATTCTATTGTGAGCTCTATTGGCTATGGTGGATCTATGGAAAAATCTAGTGTTATGTTCACCTTCTTTGAGCCACTAAACTCGATACTTTTGTTTCCAAAATATTTCCTCTTGTTTACATAATGTTTCCCATTCATGATGGTATTTATCAGCTTGTTCACTTTTGACTTTATCAAAGCCATCCGTGATCAGTGCTTGATAGAGTTCTTGGAGTTTGATTTCCACTAATTTTTAATCCACAAAAATGTTGCCAAACTCCTTCTTGTTCCATTCTTTGAGCTTGAGTTTTATGTTCTTGAGTCTTTTATGAAGGAGGAACATTATAGTGCCATCTGTATGCAAATCTTTGGACCACCATTTTTCTATATTGCTGATGAAATTTGGATG
This sequence comes from Pinus taeda, assembly GCA_000404065.3. Lineage (NCBI taxonomy): Eukaryota > Viridiplantae > Streptophyta > Pinopsida > Pinales > Pinaceae > Pinus > Pinus taeda. Next base: position 3,040 of record APFE030059420.1, read on the forward strand.
GGAGAGCCACATTTTCTCGAATCTGAAGGGTCTATTCCTGGGAGAATCAATCCCCTTGATTTCTAATTGAATCGGTCAATGCTCCGAGCCACCAAAGGGGAGAACACTAGCAGTAATTTCTTTGTTTGTGAACATAAGCTCCTCTAATAACAAAAATCTGTCTAATATGGAGGTGACCTATGCCTCCCCTCCTTTTTTATTATTCCAAGTGAAACGACCATTGTGTGTTTCAGAGTCAACTAGTTTCATCTCCTCTGTGGAATGGTATTGAATCTTTACTTAGCAGTCTGGTACCACCTTCTTTTTTTCGAAAGAGATTTAATCATGTTAAAATCTCCTCCCATGATCCAAGGAATTTCGTCATGCCTACTTCTAAGATCAACCAAGGATTCAAGAAACCTGAGTTTTTCATCTATTCTTTGAGGCCCATAAATGTTAGTGACCAGGAAGGTAATTGATACCCCAACTGGTTGAAAATTTATTGAAAGGTAATTTCTAGATGCCTCCGCATCTATTATGCTAACTTTTAATGGGTTCCATAGAGTTAGGATACCTCCCACTATGTTCTCTGTTTCAAATTCTAAAAACTCAAATATGTCAAGCCATTTTCTCTGGATTTGTTTTAATTTATGAATAGAGCATTTTGTTTCTTGAATGAAGATAATGTATGGCATTGCTAGTTTCATTCTGTTACTTAGCATTCTTTGCTTTCTTTTACTACCTAAACCTCTGATGTTCCAAGATATGAAATTCATAATTAAAGATTTGTAAAGGAGTAACTTGTTAAGTCTTTCATCTTACTCGAACCTATCATTAGCTTTCCACACTCCATCAGGAGCTCATTTTGCTTTTTTCTGCCCCTCTTCTTTCCTAGATTTCTAGTCACTAATCCTGGAGTGGCTTTCATAGTTTTCACACCTCGGTGCTCTTGCTTGTGAATGTTTTTGCCTTTGTCCATTCCTTTTTCCTAAGCCTTCCATAAAAAAAAACTGTTGTATTCTGTTGCATTCTTCTTGAGGCAGAGAATCTATTCCTTCCTTGGTTCCTTGCATCAAGAATCCTTCTAGAGCTAGGTTCTCCTTATCCAGTATTTCCATTTCTGTTTCAATCGTCATTGGATCTTTTGGATAACCAGTATCTTGAGAATGTTTGTTGTCCTCTTCCTTTTCTTCTTCATTAGGACCTATCGTCTGAGATTGGTTTTCTCTCGTGATTTCTTCATTCTCTTCCAACACTTGAAACTTGCTCTGAGTTTTCTTCTACACCTTGTTGTGTTGTTGCTTTGGCCCCTTTTTTCCCACTTTCCCTTTACTTGTCACTTTTTGAAAGCTATCAATCTCCTTCAAGGTATCAGGTTTTCTTTTATTCTCTGTTTTACCAAGAGGGCATTCTCTGAACAAATGGCCATGCTCATGGCATCTACGACATCTGAATGGGATATGCTCATAGTCCACTGCCTACACCCATTCTTCATCAAAAACTTCCAAGATTACTTCCTCCAGAAGAGCACTTGATAGATCCATTTCCACACATATTCTAGCAAAGGAGGTATATTTACCCCTTCTTGTGGCTTCAAAAGTTTTGATGAAACATCCTAATTTGTTGCCAATGGAAGTTAGCAATTTTGCTTGCCAATAATCCAAAGGTAGAGAATAGAGCCTTACCCAAACAAGGACTGAAGTGAAGGTTTCCCGCTCTGGAACAAAGTTCATCTTCCAAGGCCTCATATAAAGACCAGTTGCTGCATAAAAGTAGGGTCCTCCTTCAAATATTCTGTCTTTGTCTTAGATGTTTGAGAACACTAGTGTGAAGAATCCTTTTGACCCAAGATGTAGGTCAATGCTTCCTTTCAGTTTCCAGTGATACTTGATCCACCTTTGCAAAGATTTTTCAGTGGGCCAGAGTCCCATGAATTTACAGATAATGGCGTAGGTTCCCATGTGTTCCCTATGTGCCTGTAGAGTAGGACCATTTAATATTATTCGAGGAGTGATTTCTTCTTTAGGTTTGCAGGGTCCCTTTTGTTTTTTGTCTCTTGCACCCTGACTTTTGTCTTCTTCCTTCGTGTCCTTTGTGCTACTATTTTCCTTGGTCTTGTTCTCTTTTGTTTCCTTTTCCTTATATTTGTTCCTACCATCCATAAAACTTTTGCTGCTGATTTTCGGTGTTTTGCCTCTACCAGCTGCTGCTTCTTTGTAGGAGGGAGTCGAGCTCCCTCCTCTTGCACCCTCCATTAGAAAGGAATACCTGCACCATTCTGAAACCCTATTCTATCGCTCCAACTAGGCGAGCTTCATCCACATACCAAAAGGTGAGCGGGCTTGGCCCAAGCAAGTATCCCCACGACTAGTCAACGCCCTCGCTCAGGCTTGAGCACAAGATCTCACAGTCTTTATGAGTTTGACTTTACCAACCAGCCACCTCCACCAACCTTTTTTAGTTTTGTTTTATGATTTTCAGGGCCGAAGGTTGAAAAAGGGACACGCGGAACTTAATACAATTTCACTCTATTGAACTAGTTGATAATCAAGTCATCATGGGAGATTTGGCATAACGTTACCTTGAAGAATCCAATTTTCGTCTAACTTGTGGTGTTGGAAAGAAGAATCATAGAGATACCACATGACAAAATTTTAGACTTTGGAGAGCCAAAACTATAGAGTTACAACCATTTCCAGATTGATCTCCTAAAAGAGAGAAAAAGGTGTGTATTTGTTGTTTTAATTGCATAAATTTTGTTTGAAAATTCAATTTGAAGTGATTCCAAGCGAATATTAAAGCATAACCATCATATAACCAGCATAGAATCTGTTACAAACCATTCATAAGATCAAAATAATAACTAGTACTAGTGTTCATCGATCATATAAAAAATAACTTATATTAATATTCAAAAGCCAACCAATTCATAGACTTCCACGTACCACCTGACCATTGATTAGGCTAAACCAAATCTCTTTTTTCATCAAATCACCCTCGTGCCATATAGAAAGCATGAATGTGGGATCATATGGGTTAAACCAAAATAGAACCAACCAGCGCTTCTAAAGGCCATCACCTCAACCCTCAACCACATTGATTTCACCTAAGCTGGTTCAAAAATCACTAACATCAAAACAAGCTTGGATGCCTTTAAATTCCTTAACTAACTCTAGAGGAATTTTCCTAACTCCACCCATCCATCAAGAGTTCCAAGAGAAATCCCATCTCCACTCTTGACCGTTGGGAATTTTCCCAAGAACACCTCAACCAGGATCCAAGTTTGTAAGCTATTCAAAGCTAATCAAAGAGAGAACCCAATACATCATATCTATCCAGGAAATGGAAAGGCAAGGATGAAACCACTGTCAATCCAAGAAAATATCATGCCAATGACAATGAAATGACCAAAGAACCACATGCATGTACCTTGCATCCAAATCTCAGCAAGGAAATTACACATGCAACCTATTACATGCAATGAAATCCAGTTGTAGTTATTGATCCAACCTTATCTCACTCCTCAATATTACTTTTCATGTCCTTTAATTTCTTCTCTCCAAGTCCAAGTGAATGCTAGGATGCTCCAAGAATTCTCTAAATGTGCAAGAGTTTAAGAGAGCTAGAATGAACAAGCTTTGAGCCAAAAATTGTCAAAATATGTGAATTGTTTGTCTGATGTCTTTTGTCATTGATGTCAAGTCTCTTCCTTCCCTTTTTCTTCATTTTCCTTAATTTCCTCTCAAATTTCCCCTGCATGCATATTTGTGTCTTTTCATCTTCCTTTTCTCCTATTTTCCTTTATTTCCTTAATCAAATTCCATTTATTGCCCCTTTTCCTTTGCCATTTCCTTTTCCAATTTCCATAACCATTAATAAGCCACAAGTGATGCCCACTTAATGTTTACCCACCATTCATCTTGGAATACATGTCCCATGACTTTAGTCTTATTTTATTTACATGGAAAATCAACCAAAGGTTGTTACAAACCCCTCCCCCTTGGGGGAACATCGTCCTCGATGTTCGATGACACTTATGACCATCAAAACATACTACCTATAGAGCTTTGTAACACAAATTGATGAAATATTTACAATAAACAACTACTAAAAACCATGAAAATCATGAAACATATACTACTTATTGGAGCTTTATAACACAACTTGATACATTGTTGACAATGACATGCATATATATATATATATATATATATATGGATGGTGGGCATGGAATCCCCTCAAGGCATGTTTTGGGACTCAAAGCCCAAATTTTGTTGTAAAGACTCCGCGAATTATAGGCGCGGAGCGCGAAATGTATAATAGAGTCATAGGGTTATTTTCCCTAATCTTGTAATGTAGTGTCGGCCTACCCATGGTCCGAGGACCATGGGATTGTATAAATAGAGCAAGGCTCTAAGTGTAAAATATAGCGAAGTAATAGATGGAAAGGTTGAAGCGAAGTAGAAGCACAGAGCAAGAACCTAAGTGTGTCTTGTGTCATGGGGTAGGAGAAGGCTCTGCAGCTGAGTGCACAAGGTAGAGTCGAGTCTGTAACCAAGGAAGAGAGTAATAAAGAGAAGTTTTATCTTAATTTTGCGTATTTGTTCTTAGGTTGCATGTTTGATATAAATTGCAAATGTATTATTTATTTACGCCACGCACCTATATGAATGATTTAGTTTGCTAAGTATACTTTACACATGCAAGTAAGCTAAGTTAGTTAACTAATAGGAGAATACTAGTAAAGGCTTGGGTAATAACAATGTTCAGCCCCCGAGTAGGGCTGCGCAAAGGCAGTATCTCAGGTTGCGAGGTACGGGTAAGTGTGCATAGCGACGCGTATGCAAGGTCAAACCATGGACCACTTGAAACTCATCAGACATCTCCAGGGTGCGAAACCTGGTTCTAACACCCTCCAATACTACTTCGGGTGAGACCTCAGTCTGTGCTTTGCGGACTATTTCTGAAAGGGCTAGTAGTACTGAGATTTTTTTGGTTATATCACCTCTAAACCTGGGTTAGGCCCTAAGAAGCCAACAAATGGTTCCATTGTCGGGACCAGGATCTTCATAAGGGATGTTTGATGTCGTGTCACTAGAATTCGACAAATAAAGAAATTGAAGAGTGGCTGGATAGAAAAATTCACGAGTTTGCGGTGTAGGAAAATAGGAATCCACAAGTATCGAAGGAACAATGGTTAGCGTGCTACTTATGTATGGAAATCCACAAATTTTCCTTTGCATCCTTCCCCTCTGAGTTGTATGAGTGGATCGTGAAGCTAGCAGACAGTCAAGGAAGGTGTAGGCTCGACAAACCTATTGTGTGGACTCCAAAGTTGGTTTGTAGACTAGAAGCATCGAAATATAAGATTGCACATGGTGTGGACCATTGGCGCGATCGAGTTATAGGAGGGTTTATCACCAAGTTCATGGTAGATACGTCATAGTTACAATGAGGCGAAACGACACTTCCTCAAAGGACCATGAGGTAAGTATGTTAAATCTTTGAACAATTGGATTAAAATGCTACTGTATGAAAAGCGGGTTATGTGAATAAATTGATGTTTGGGGCTACATGATGTGGGAGGATCTATAGAAACGAAGGTAGCCTAGAGATAGAAACTAGCCCCTTCATTTCGCCTCGGTGAGAAAACGAGGAAGAGCTCGCGAAAGTTTCACCAAGAAGTGCGATCAGTCTGATAAGGCAACGAATTCCGTGCCTACCACCTTCACCTACACCACCACCAGTTTTACCATCTTCACCCCCATATCTTCCCACACCATCTCCGCCACCACCACAGTTCAATATGGTGAGCGGAATAAAGTTTTTTGTGTTCAAAGGAGGAGGGAACGAAGACCTGGACCAATTTTTGTTTGTGGTAAAGGCTGTATGGGAAGCGCAAGGAGTCATGGATGACAACATAAAGAAGGCAACATTGGTAAGTGCATTGCAAGATCACACGCTGACGTGGTACATTAAGCATTCTAATGATAGCTACACTAAATAGGGAATTTAGTAGGCCAAAATCAAAGACACAATTAATTATCAAGTTTAAGGAAATTATGATGCTTCTAGGCGAGACCCCCTGGTAGCTGGATCAGGGACTGAAGGGTATGATTTGCAAAGCCAACATGACCTTGATGGATGGACAATATCGCGTATGGTTTGTAGCATCACTAACACTGCATCTAAGGATGACGCTGTCACAGTAGAAACTATCCACTCATGCCAAAGCTTTGGAGATTGCAATGAGAATACACGAGACCCAAATACAAGATCCTAGTCTAGGAGTCCAACAGATCCACACCAGTTGAAAAATTTGTTTCTGGAGATGTAGAGTTTGAAACAGGATAGGACAACTCACCTAAAGGCACACAAGGAGTTATGGTGCATAAAGTGCAAAGGCCAGGGACATGACAAGCACCACTGTCTATTTTTCGCAAACTAATTGGTGGGAGGAGGACTAATGCCATTAAAACGAGAGGCACAAGCAGGACTGAGCACAACACCTGCATTATGGTGCGCGATTTGTTAGATAGGAGGGAAGAATTCTACACATAACTACCACCTATTACAAAAGTATACGCAGATGTCCCAACAGTTGTTCTGTAACTTCTACAGATCAGTAGGCCATGATGAGTGCACCTGTAGAAGTTACGAACTAATGATGGATCAAACCCCTACCTACAGAGTTCAGGCCTAAATGTGATCCCTCGATCAAAATGTGGGGATGACACGCACTGGATTTTAACGGCGCGAATGAGGTTGAGGTGCAATGGGACAAGGAAGGGGATGCAGAAAGCTGATTTGTTACAACTGCGGAGGGCCAGGGCATTATTCCTGCAATTGTACAAATCCAACGAGAGCATCATGTTTGTATTGTACCCAGTTTGATAATGAGATAGAGGACTGCCCGATGCTGATAGCGAGGTTGTGCAATAAAGGAACAATCCAACCCCCACTAACTTAGAACCTACAAATGATGAGGTCTGAGCTGCGCGAAGAGGACCCAAATGTAAACATCATGCCCCAAAGTGGTATAACGATAGTAGATGACAAGGGCAAGCAGCCCAAAGAAAGTGCTTGGGTTCTTAATGGTCCAACAAAGGAACCAGACTTCAATTTGGAGCGTGATGAGCCCCGAATTGGGTAACTTATTGGGCTCATTTTGCCTAATTGTCCTTGTTCAATCCTCCAT
>APFE030059431.1:0-51173 GCA_000404065.3 Pinus taeda
AAAATGAAACAAGGAATTTGAGCAAAGTTCCTTGTCTTGTGTCAAGCTCATTAAAAAATGAAACAAGGTCCCAAGTTCCAAGTCGAATATTTGAGTGGATCTCGTAAAATCCCAGTCGAGTCTTTCACTTGATCTCATAAATAAAGCTTCATTCCATCCACCTGATAGCCAAGAGTAGTCTACTTAGGTGAATGTAATGAAGCTTAGGGGGCATGCACCTATTGGTAAAGTTAAGTTTCCCTGTAGGTTATGTGAATGGAATCACCCCATTCACCTTTGTCCCTATATGGACGAAGCCAAAAAGGTAATGGATAATCATCCTGCTTTATGACAGTGACTTCCATCTAGTTATAGGAGACTCTCCCTTTCATCATGCTGGGGGCATGTAAACCAATTTCAAGCATAGTTCTTCGTTTTAAGCTTGTATAAAAATGAAACTGAATCCAAGCATAGTTTTTTTTTTCATTTCAAGCTTGTGTAAACATGAAACTGAACCCAAGCATAGTTCCCTATGGTTCAAGCTTGTCAAAGAATGAACCCATTTCCATTTTAACCATTGTGATTGCCATTTTATCAGCCTTCTTTGTTAGATGAGCCTTGTTTGTTTTCATCCCATCGCCACCATCGCTTTGGATGATCATACGCTTTCACTTGGTTGTTTTACCTTTTTTTGAGGAAGAATTGTGATGAGCAGTCTTATTAGCCAACCTCTTCATATAAATCAACATGTTTTCAAAAGTTCCAACATCACCAGAAGTAGTTGCTACCCTAGACACCACTCATTCCTCAAAATGGAGTCCTCTTTAAGCTCTTTTCAGACTCTCTAAATATGAAAAGATTGTTGAACACTTGTCCTTTCCAGCTCGTTAATGGATTGGAAAAGATATATACTCAGTATAAGTTTAACCCTTTTTCAGGCTGAGATAGATTAACTACGAAAAAGGAATACGTTGATCGAACATGGTCAATAGGTTCTCTCTTGTATTGTTTTATGCTTTTTCAAACTTGAGAGACAAATCTATGAAAAATAAATTTTGGAGTTTCCTTTTCGTCCCTTCTCAAACTTTCTAAATATGAAAAGGACCAAGTTATATTTGTCATTAAACTACTTAAAAACATCAAATAGCAACAAACTTGTCCATTTAGACAAGACCGATTTTCACCTTCGCTAGACTCATTAAAGCATCAAATAGCGATGGATTCACCCGAAGGGTGGAATTATACAACAAGCATATGTTATCCTCCTCAAGCTTGATAAAAATAAAGAGGTACTGGTCCATAATGACTGGGGAAAATGGGAAAAAGGGGAGAACACATTATGGTAGCAAGTTGCTCTTGAACATGACACTTTCACCTCATCACCGTGACTATGTGGATTGGGTCATTTAGCTTGATGGTTATCACATTGTTGGTCTATCATACCATTCATTACTTTGTTTTGGGTCAATGCTACCAATTCATTTTAGTGTCGCCAACATGTTCAAGAGAAGTCATTCAGTTCAAACTTCATCCTTTGTAATACCATAAACCTTCATTTTCATGACCGCCATTCCTGAACCTTCTATTGTCAGTTGATTTTCATCTCCAAAATAATTTACCTTGTTTTGTGTCATTGATGTGGGATACATCAAGGCCCTCCTATGATGAGTCACTTCTTTTCGACATCAGCACATTATCCAAGAAGTTGACTTAGAAAAACCTCTTCAGTACCTTGAGGCTTGCATACATCAATGGCATGTTTCTTGCTTCCGGCAATAGGTTCACATCACTGGCCTTCGACCAAAAACTTTGTATGGTGTTCGACATCAATTCATTTATTCACACCATGCGAAATGTACTATAGTACCTTGAGGGTCATTATCATTATCGATGATTCCTCTCGCATCTATTAACGACTTACATCATTGGCTGGTAATCAGACGATGTCTTCCCATGTTTGACTTTAGATCATCTATTCACATGGTTAGTCTTGTACTTGAGCGAAAGATTGAATGAGATTGAAGACCCTGGATCTAGTTTCATCCATCCAGGCTGTGATATTTTCAGGAGTACTAAATCAAATGTACAATGGCCTTACATTCATGGGTCTATATCTATAGATGACTATATGTGTACATGTAATGAAATTTTATAAGTTGAGCATGGGTATGCCTTCCCTCAACAAGTTCATGAGAAAAAATCAAATCATCATGATATATGTATTGTAATTGATGCAAGTCACCTTCCACTTCAAAAACTCCTCTCCACATAGTAAAGTATTTCACCAGACATGCATATTTACGAATTCATGCTTCAGGGGGCAACTGTTATAGATCCATTTGGGCACATTAACCTCGACTTACAGATCAGTACTATTAGGGCCTATAAAACCCTAATTCAGTTGTTACATGCCTTAATGAAGTCAACCAACAAAATGCCTCCTTCCCAAGGCATTCCATGATTGAAATCATCCAAAAACTACCTCTAAGAAGATCAGCGCAGGCAGGCCTTTATCAGGGTGCATTGCAGTGCAGCCCAATACACTGCCAAGGTGCATTGCAGCGCACTTGAGCCCTCTTTAGCCTGCGCTAGGTGAATTTGAGCGAAATATGCATTTGGATTTGGAATATTCTTATGCATAGGATGCCTCGAGAAGTTTCCAAAGGCTATCCACTCCTTTGGGCTCAAACTTGGATGAGCGAGGGATTTAAGGAACATCAATCCCTTTATCCCTTCCTCCATGGAACTAAATCTTAAGTTTGGGAGGGCATTCATTGTCACCATTTATGGCATATCTTCCTTCATTCACCTATAAAAAGACCACTCATCTAAGTGATCAGGCAATGGAAATCATTGAATTATAGGGAGATGCTATTAATATGAGACTTGAGTTGATTTCAAGTATTGTAATGATGTCAAAATGTCTTACTTGTTATGAGGAGAGGATGGTATTGAACTGGAGGAGTGGCACTAAATCAAGCAAATTGGGTTGTAATTCTTCCTTTTACTAGTAAAGTGTTCAAAGCTTTTTCCATATGCTTGTATTGTGTATTGATGCTTTCATATGTGTATTATGCACTTGATTCCATTTTATGTTTAATCAATAGATCATTCTCATATGCTTTGATTGGTTTTTGTCTTCTGTCTATGTGCAGGTACTTTTCAATCGGATTAAGTACGGAAAGGAGTGACATAATTGGTCAAGGGAGATAAGGAGTAAGCGAAAGATTCAAGTAGGCTTCTTTACTATCTTATTTAATCTATTTCTTATAGAAAAAGTAGAGAATTCTTTGCACTATTGTTCTAGACTTAGCTACTAGTCTAGGGGTTTAGGCATTTATCCAAAGACACTAAAACTTCCTAAAACAACTAGTTAGGCCCATATGTTATTAAGTATATTACTAATGGAGGCACACTGCAGTTAGTGAATTTATATGGAGAATAAATTCATGGAAAGGTAAATGGAAATAGGTTGAAGTTGTATAGGAGCAACCCTGCCCCCACAGCTTCGCCCTAAATAAGAAAGAAGGAAAGTATTAGTGTCACATGCAGATGAAAGTGGGCACTAGACTATAAACTACGCTACATAGAAAGCTTTGATGAAGAAAGTACTTCGCTACAGTCAGGAATATGTCGAACTTCGCTGGAAGTCGTGATTTAAGACAAAGTTGCACTACAACAGGGAACATGTTGAATTTCACTGGGAAAGTAGAAATATGATCATTAAAAGGGAAACGAAAAGTGAAAAGTTTCATTTAAGATGATAGATGGACAGTATTTAAGGATAGATATGCATTTAATGACAAAATCTGAGCAAAATCAAGACAAAATCAAATCTAATGATGAGGTTTGAAGGCCAGGATTGTTATCAATAGTTGACTCCTGCTCGGGTTAAGAACTTTGCTAAATCAAGAGCTCAAGTAATTAATAGTGCAAAGAGCGATCTTGGGAGGATATTGTGTGGAATTTTCATGAGAAGGGATTATTTAAAGTCATGGAAGTCGATGATATGTCTGTGCTAGTAGTTGAAACACCCGAAGTAGCATCACCCATAATAGCAGTGTCATCGCCACAGGAAATATCAGAAATCACCAAGGGATAAGCCAACCAAGGAAGAAAGAACCAAGAAAAAGAAAGATAAGAAACCTGCCAAACCTGTGAAAACTCATAAGCAACCTAAGTAGGTCAATATTGGCGAAGAAGAAGTGGAGGAAATATAGGCGAAGGAAGGTGACACAACATTCATCTCGACTCTTCCCTCATACATCCCACTGAGGAAGCCAAGTGCAAAACCAGTAAATGATTCCAAAGGAGCGAAGTATGGGACATTTACACCACTATTGCGGGAAGCTGTGTCATTTTCAGGAGAGATTTTAGGGGAAATTCCACAGCTCAAATTTACAAATCATGATTTTAATGACCGGAAGAAGTACCCTCAGTTCGCACAAGACCAATACTTGAAGCAGGTTCACTACCCACAGAGTGGAGTGGAGATATTGGAACCACAACATTAGGCAAATGGGTTGATGCAGTAAGGACTGCTCAATATGTTGAATGTGCCACACTTTGGTAGAAGTTCAGAAAACACAGCTGGTGTACAACAATTGTTGGTATTAATTCATGATGGACACATGTGGATGATGAATCAGATCCCCATAGACCAAATGTTGATCTGGAGGATCATAAGATTACCACACCAATGGAGGAATCCTGCAATGGAGTTCATGGGAAAGGATTAGGATCGCTCTTTGGTAGACAATATGAAGAAGAAGTGCGGGTTGATAAAAGGAAAAAGGGGCTATGACATAAACTCAATCAAAGACAGAGCATTTTGCTTCACCGCACACATTTTGGCCGGAAGGATTATGAGGAAATGTCATGCAAATGGATTTCCTACGTGGGTTGTGTCTTTAGCCACACAGTCTACAAATGGAGTCCAGTATAACTAGGTTGGATACTTATGCAAGGAATTCCTAGATGACTGGCACAAAGTCCAAGAGAAAGGTACATCTTTCCACTACACCTAGTTAATATTGATAATTGATATGTTAGCATGGAAAGAGCTAGAGGACACATAGTTCTCTTCGGTGCCTTTAGATGTATGTGAGGCCATGAGGTATGCTTCATTGTGGCATACCACTCAAGCATCGTGAGTGCAGGAGAATAGAATATTTTTCTTATTATATCAAATGTAACTACACATGTTAGTAAACCATCATTTGCGCCTTTTGTCGAGTTTGGACAAACAATATAGCCATGTGGCAAGGTTCAAGGCATATTTTCATAAATTATACATACAAGTGCGTGGAGACACAAAGAAGAAATGGCATGCATTTCAATATATGGTAAAAGAGGATCTGGTATAATTAGTACAAACATGGCCCACAAAATGGATGACTCCACTGGAGGAAGTAGGAGACAACACGATATAAGAAGAAGAGATGGACACTTCACAGCATGGGGAATCTAGTGGAAAAGATAAGGAGCAGGAATCGGAGGAAGAGGAAGACGAAGAAGGAAACCAGAAAGAATAACACGATGACAAAGAACACCATGAGGAGGACTCTCAAGGAGGTGAGGATACAACTAAGGATATAGAAAAGGCATAAACAAAAAAAACTGCCACGAAGAAAAGAAAGATCCAAGGCGAAGCTACCATTAAGAGAAGAAAGAAGCATAAGGCATATAAAACAAAATAAATCACACCAATTGTCCTCTCTAAGGGTGACGTGGATCAAATCAGAGATAAGGTTTAGGAGATAACATTGGAATCCTAGAATAGGGTGGAAGATCACTATGGAAACCTTATCACAGGCATCCAGGAGAGGATTACAGAGTTAAATATTTTGGCATTATTAGTTAGAAAACCTGCACAAATAGAGGAAATGGTTATAGAAGGAAGGCCAATAGAGCCTACCCTTGTAGCGAGGCTAACACAGATACCTGCAAGGGCTCTACAATTTGAATCAGTATAAATCCAACAGCAGACTAAGGAGTGGATGCATATCAACATGAACATTGTATCAGTGTCACTAACAAGACTACACAATTTGCATGAGGACATGATAGAAGAACTAAAGCTAAGGGAATAACAAATGTCGCATCTTAATATATAGGTGGAAAAGGAATAGGTTATGTTGAGGTAGAAGCTTGAGCAGACAACAAAAGAAAAAGAGCAAATAGAAAAAGAGTATCAGAAGCTCAAGGATTCAATGGAAACAATATGTAAGGGAATTCTGGACCTTGATGTCTGTGAAGAAGAGTCGATAGGAGACAAGGTCATGAAGCTCGGCCTTGCAGTCAAGGAGCAGAGGGATAAAATTTCCGCAGTGAAATTAAAGAATGCGATGTAGATCAGTGAGCTACAAATGAAGTTGCAGCCAACTACACCATAGGAGGTAAGAGACCAAAGGGAGATTGAATTAAAGACTAAGATGGCCAACATCTCCACAACATTGGCAGATTGTGGAAAATTGTTGGATGAGAGCATCCAAATTTGGACTTCACTACAGGAAGATCCAAATGTTTAGAAACTAGAGGAGGAAATGTAGCAAAAGCAGCATCAATTGGAGAGTTAGGTAGTTGTGAAGATTTTATCAATCTCACAAAGGCTTGCAAAAATTAATGAGTAAAAGGAGCTACAAAATAAAATTGAAGAGATGAAGAAGGAGGAGAAAATTTTGATAGAAAGGACTTAGCCTTGGAAGGATGAGGCCCTCCAACTATCACAGGAAGTGGATCAGAAGCTTCAGCAACTTTGACAAAGGGAGATGAAATTGGCAAAGAAGGCTACAAAACATGTCATTGAAGCATTATTAGAAGAAGTGTGCAATGAGAAAAACTAGATGGTAGAGATTCTACAACAATTCAACAAGACATACAACAAAATTGTAGATGTATCAAAGGAAAAGCAACAAAGTGGATCGGGACAAGTCACATGTGAGTGTTAGGGGCCTATTGGGATTCTTTTGGGCGCAGTCCAACTTGGCCAGATTTTGGGAAAGGAATTTGAATTCATTGGGTAGAGCACACAGTAGAAAGGGTGTCATGGAGTGCGAAGAGGACTAGTAGCAGAGCAATGAATCACAATGAGGATCACACAACAAACTCACTGCATAGTATAGGGGCTTCGGGGCGAAGCCCTCCCTTTTTGTAAAAGCATATAATATTGTAAAAGTTGAATGGTTTTGGACCATAGTCCCTTGTATTTTGGAAACCATGGTATTCGGTCCATGGTAATGTAGCGATGTAATCCCTCAATGTAATAGTATATATTAGGATGAATAATAAATAAGGAAGGTGTAAATTGGATCCAGATCTATGTTTATGGTTGTATTTTTGTGATCTGTACTTTGGATAAAGGGGCAAGGCTCCGAAGCTGAGTGTGCGAAGGCGTGGGTCTATAGCTTAGTGCGCAGACAACCTGTAGTTGTGTGTGCAGGTGAATAAATGTTTGTTGTGAAAAATTGTCTATTATAAGCAACAGTCGTTGTGGACATAGTCCCCCATTGGGATGAGCCATGGTAAAATATGTGTCTTCATGTGTTGATTTTCTTATTATCTGCAATTTATTTCAGTACTATGAAGTTTATGATTGTTTATGATATGTTTAAGTAATGAATGTAATTATGTGAAGTAATATATAAGTGCAAAGTAGTTCATGAATGAAAAGTAGTTTATAATTTTTAAAGCATAATAAAATACCACATTACCACATTTCAGTATCCCTCAAGGCTATTGAAACCTCATTCTGTAACCTCACATAATCACCTTTGGTGAGACTGCGATCTTCTTACAAGTCGTTGCTGAAAGGGCCAGTGATTGAGGGTTTTTTTGGTGTGCAGTAAAATCTGAACCTGGTTCAGCCCAACCTAAACCAATAGTGCAATATTGATATTCTATTTCAGTGTACCAAAGGCTTTCTCTTGCTTTCCTCCCCACTAAAAGTTTTTCTTCACACTTGTCAATGCATACAAGGGTGTTATAGACATATTTGGGCACATCAACCCCAAACTAATATGTTGATAAACTAGGGCTCATCAACCCCTAAAAGAGTTGTTTCATGCCCTAAAGGAACATAGTCATCTGAATACATCATTCCCCAAAAGTTCCACCTGAGCAACCATCTAGAAATGGCCTAAATTAAACCATACTGACTGCTCCACTGGAAAAGTACGATGCATATTGAGTAGTACACCACTAGGGTGCGATGCATACTGATTAGGCCTTTTATAGGGTGTGATGGGTGAGCATGGACAATTTCGGAGACAGTTTGCTAAGTGGTTGCTCATGGAATCTTCTAGAAACTTCTCTTGTGCCACTTGCCTCTCTGAATTCACCCTAGGATGAAAAAGGGATCTAAGAAATCTCCAAGTGGAACCAATTGTAACAAGTGGAATGACACTAATCAAACCCCATGGATGACTCACACCCTTGCACACGTCTATAAATGGATCTCCAATTCGAGATCCAGAGGCTGGAATAATGTGAACTGCAAGGAAGTGTTGATAGTTTGTAATTGAGGAGTTGGTGAAATTGGGGAGCGAGCGGAGCGGCGATCTGCTAGGGTTTGCAGATGTGCAGCTGATGGAACGAGCCAGCGATGAATGCGGGAGAACCTGTTGCAGCGGTCAGGTTGGGGCGGAGTGTAGGACAGCGGGGCTTCAGTTTGTCAGGTAAGCAGCTGTTTTCCCAGTTTTTGTCAGGAGTATCTTCTAAGGGACAAGAGCTGAGAGGGAATGGAAAACCCTACGGGGAGGGGAGAGATCCCCTCCTTCAAGAATGTAGTAACGGGAGAGAATAGTGCGAGTGGAATACAACAGAATCAGTAGGAAAACTATGCCCCAGTCATGGGCAATCTGTGGCAAAAAAGGATGAAAGGAAAATGCCTACCACGAGCTCAAAAATGGCCAAGATATGTTATCCCCAATAACAAGCTGGAGGAATATAACAGCTACATGAAAGATCATGCCCTAATCTGCAAATTCATAGGATATTGGCCTCCGGAGAAAGAGCTATACAGATGGATTGAACAAAGGTGGAAACCGAAGGGTCACATAGACCTAAAGCTGGGAGCTCAAGGGTTTTTCACAGCCATTTTCACGAATCTGGAAGATAGAAACAGGGTCTTTGAAGAAGGACCATATTTCATGAATAATGCAGGCCTATTCATGAAATACTGGGAGGAGAGATATAACCCAGAAAAAGAAAAGCTGTTGGAAGCCCCAATCTGGGTCAGGCTGTTTGGACTCCCTGATGAATTCTAGGATCCTGAAATTTTGGAAGGGATAGGGAACTCAATTGGAAGCTTTGTTAAAGCTGCAGAAGCTACCTAATGAGGTAAATATAACTCATATGCAAGGATCTTTATATACATGAATCTAGCCGAACCCCTCCCAGATCATGTTGAGGTAGAGTATCATGACGAAGTGTGGCAACAACCAGTTGATTATGAACACATCCCCTTTAGATGCCGCAAATGTCATGAATATGGTCATCTGTATAGACAATGCCCATTAAACAAGGAGGATGAATTGAAAAGAAATCAGGAGGAACAGCAGAGAAATACAGGAAAACTGGAGGAGACTGATAAAGGTTTTCAACAGGTCACAAGAAGAAAGAGACAAAGTCAAGAAAAAACTAAATCCCAACCTCAAAGAAAATCTGGTATTACAATAAGCCAAAATAAGTTTCAGGCTCTCCAGAATGAAAATGAAGAGTATGAAGTTAATCTGGAAGATGATGAAGACCCTGGGAATTCCCCAATGGATATTACAGGCGAAAGTAAAGGGAAGGAAGTAAACCTAGGACGAAGTTCTGAAGAACAACCGGAAGGAAAGGTGGAGGATTCGGTAATACAATCCCCGATGGAGGTGGAAAATCAAGTTGAAGGTGAGATTGAGGAAGAAAGAATCATGAAACAGTTAATCCAAGAATGGAAATATTTAGATAGCAGATTCATACCTGAGAAACAGAAACAACTGTACAAGGAAGTATTTCAGAAATATAAGGAAAAAAAAGGACAGAACGTAGACAAGCAGATAATGATAGGACCTGACCAAGGGATTGGACAGACGGGAATGGATGGATCTGGAAAAAGCAGTAGGAAAAGAGGCCGGAAGCCGATGAATGAAACTATCCAGACTGTGGGAGAAACCTTGATAAACTCAGGCAAAGTGATACCTCTGTCAGAGGTATTCTTCCCCTCCTTCCAAAAGTTTTAAATGATTGTGATCAGTTGGAATATAAGAGGCCTGAATAGCAAGGGTAAACAAAGGCATTTGAAAGAAAAATTGAAAAAATAAAAGCCTAGCATTATGATTCTACAGGAGACAAAAGTTTCGGTTCAACAGATTGAAGAATTCATAGACAAGAATAAAATGCATTATGAAGTTATGGGACAAGATGCCATTGGGTCTGCAGGGGGTATTGCAGTTTTGTGGAACTCGAATGATATCATCTTAGATAGTTGGACTAGTATGAGCAAAATCCTTTCTAGCCTTGGTAGAATAGTAGGAACTAAAGAGCAGGTTGTCATTTCAGGGGTGTATGGACCTCCTTCTTCAGGTGAAAAAGAAAACTTCCTAAATAGTATGAAAATCATTCGTAGGTTATATCCAGAAGTTGACTGGATAATTGGTGGTGATTTTAACCTAATCGGATCTTTAGAAGAAAAGAAGGGAGGGATAAGGAAAATGGATCACTTTATGGATAAGTTCAATGATCTGATAAATGACCTCAGGCTCGTAGACATCCAGACTATAAACGGGATTTGCACCTGGAATAACAGGAGGGGGGGTAAAAATCAAATTTCCTCCAGGCTTGATCGATTCCTTGTTTTTGAAGGTATCATGAATAAGGATATTTTTATAGAAGCAAAGATAATGCCTTCCCTGGGGTCTGATCATTGGCCAATCAGACTGGAGGTGGACATCAAGGTGAACCAAGGAAAAAGACCTTTTCGTTTTGAATCCTTTTGGCTAAGAGACCCTGAATTTATCAAAAACATTGAAGAATGGTGGAGTCAAAGCTCGATTCAGGGCAAAGGAAAAATGCGTATGTTTCAATTAAAACTTAAAGAGCTGAAAGAGAAAATTAAAAACTGGAACAAGAAGGAGTTCGGCAATATTATGGAAGACAAACAAAATTTGGAAAAAGAAATGGAAACTCTCCAGCAGAAAATGATTCTGGAAGGCAGAACAGAGGAAAGCATCAGTAAGGAAGGGACAATTCTTGGCAAACTTGAAGAAAGAAGGAAGCAAGAGGAAATTCTTTGGCGACAAAAATCGAGAATAAAATGGTTAAGGGAGGGGGAAAGAAATACTAAGTTCTTTCATCAAGCTATGATCAAACATAGACAGAGAAACAAGATTCTATCTATCAAAGATAAGAATGGGAACTGAGTGGTTGAGCAAGCTAAAATTGAACAGGTCCTTATTGATCATCATAAGGAAATATTAAGGGAACCCCAAGCTAATAGAATACATGCAATCCAGGACATTTGCTCTGCCATTCCTCGTTTGGTCACTGAAGACCAAAATAAAGCGTTGATGAGAGCTGCCACTTTAGAGGAGATAGAGGAAACTGTGAAAGCAATTGAGAAAGGAACTTCTCCAGGCCCGGATGGTTTCACTGTTGACTTCTTCCAGGCAGGATGGCACTTCTAGGGAAAAGAGATTCTGGAGCTGGTAGAAGAATCTAGGATGAATCAGAAGGTATGGCCTGCCCTTAACTCCACTTTCTATGCTCTAATCCCTAAAGGCTAATGGTTTTAGACCCATAGCATTGTGTAATGTTATTTATAAGATTATAACATCTATGATGGCCAAGAGATTAAAACCACTGCTGGATAAGTTAATTTCTGCTGAACAAACGGGTTTCGTTGAAGGAAGGCAGATCCTTGATGGCCTGGTGGTAACTCAAGAAGTTATTCACTCCTTAAAAGTCAATAAACAGAAGGGTATGATGATTAAATTAGACCTGTCGAAGGCGTATGATCGATTAAGATGGACCTATTTGGGAAAAGTCCTGGAGAGTTTCGGTTTTTGTAGGAGGTGGATTGACTGGATTCATAGTTTGATCTCCTCCCCAAGCTTCTCTATCCTGGTGAATGGGATTCCCTCGAAAATATTCTCTGCCTCTAGAGGTCTTCGTCAGGGAGATCCTTTATCTCCCTTTCTATTCATTTTAGCTACTGAAGGTCTGGGTCGGTTCATCAAGAAAGAAAGAGAAGCAAACAAAATAAAAGGTCTTAAGCTCTGGGGAAATAATCTGTGTTTAACTCATCAGCAATTTGTTGATGATATCATGTTGTTTGGAGAGCCAACAGTCAAAGAGGTAAAACACCTCAGAAAAATCCTGGATCTTTTTGCGGAGGCTTCAGGTCTGGAAATTAATAGGGACAAATATTGCGTCTCCATATTTAACGCTGTGGACCAGGTCAAAGCTCATCTTATAAGACTCTTGGGTTTCAGGAGGGGGGAATTTCCTACTAAATACATGGGCAACATTTTGGACTTTACCTCCAAAAAGATGAAAAATTGGCAAGGAATCATAGATAAGCTAAGCAATAAGGTGGCAAATTGGGCCTTCAGAACTTTAAATATAGCAGGGCGAATAGTTTTGGCAAAATCTATCCTTCAAGCTATCCCTGTCTACCCTTTATCAATTATGGCAGCCCCCATAGGTATTTGTGCAAGGATAAGAGAGATCATTAGAAATTTTATATGGAGAGGGGTGGATCAGAAGAAAAAATGGGCCTTAGCTTCCTAGTGCCAGTTAACTAAAAGAAAGGAGAAAGGAGGTCTGGGGTTGAGGGACCCTGAGACTCTCAATAAGGTGTTGGGAGCAAAACTTTGGTGGAGATGGCTTAGGGGGGGAAATGATCTGTGGAAAATTATATGGAAAGAAAAATACAATATGCCTGAGTCTGCAGTAGAAATCTTAAAGTGAAAGGATACCCCCAGAGGGTCTTCGGTCTGGGACCTAGCTCGTCTTAACAGGGATCTGGTGGAAAAGCATTCCTTCTGGGAGATTCGTGGTGGCGAGGAAGCTAACTTCTGGGAGGATAAATGGCATCAGAAGGAAAGACTAAGCTCCATCTAGGGTCTCCAACAGGTCCGCGACAAAATTGGAAGAGATAGACCTCTCGTCAGGGACTATTGGAAAGTTAATACCCCAGAAGAAAGTTGGAGAACATGGGTGGATCTGATGTAGTGGGACGGAGAGTTCAGCTCGGACCACAAAGCAGTCTTCAGGAAGGAGGTTGAGTCAAGAAAGATTAAAGCCTACAATGGCAGGGATATTCTCCGTTGGGGGAATTCTATGAAAGGCTCGTTCACTACTAAGGAGGCCTATTTCCTAACCTCAGTGCAATCTGGAAACGAAGAGAACCCCGACTGGAGAATAGTTTGGGAAAGGAATTGGTGGCCGAAAGTCTCCATATTTATCTGGCTGGCATGAAAAAACAAAATCCTCACCTGGGATCGGATTCAAAAGAAAGGTTTTATTGGCCCATCGAGATGTTGTCTGTGTAATTCGGAGGGGGAAACCAGAAATCATCTGCTAATAAATTGCCCCTTTGCCAGGACCCTGTGGATAAACACCAAAAGATCTTTTAGTAAACCTGAAAATGTCCCCCGTGAACTCAATGATGTGGTTTTCCAATGGAATAAGGAAGTCTTTCAATGTAAAGTAGTCAGGAGAGCTTGGGACCTCATCTCCAGACTTATCCTCTGGATGATCTGGAAGGAGAGGAATCGTAGGATATTCCAGAACTCAGCAATGGAGCTGGAAGTCATTTGGGGAAAAGCAATTAAGCTTCTGCAAGAAACAATCTTGGTGGATAAATGGGTTGGGGAAGATTGGTAGGCCAACCCGATGGAGGAAGAAATCCTGAACAGATTAAATTTAAAATTCGAAATGGTTTTTCATAAACAGAATCCCAACCATGAGATGCGGTCCAAAAGCCCGGATAAATTCTGCTACCCCAAAGAAAATCTCATCAAATTGAATTTCGATGGGGCCTCTAAGGGGAACCCAGGCAAAGCTGGCTTTGGTGGTATTTTCAGGGACAACAGTAATCAGGTAAGATGGATTTTTGCTGAGTGGGGGGGGGGAAATGACAAATAATGAGGCAGAGTTCTGGGCTCTGCATCAAGGCTTACGAATTGCGGTCAGAAATGGATACTCCAACCTCGAAATCACAGGGGACTCTCAGATCATGGTGGAGATGCTGAAAAAGATTTGCAACGGCCGGAATTGGGAAAAAGTCACGAGCAGTTGGCGAACTGCCGGAATAGTCCAGGAAATTGCAGAGCTCCTGCATCACATTGAGTATAAGGTAATAACCCATGTGAGACGGAAAGGGAACCAGGCGGCTGACTTCCTGGTGAACTGGGGATGCAGAGGCCATGGCAGCTCGGTGGAAGTTCAATGGAGAGCGGTTTGTGGGCATCAGGAATGGTCGGACCTGGCAACCATCATCAAGGCGGATCATGACCAAGCCACTGGTAGAGAGGTGGAGAGCGATGAGCTGGAGCGCTAGAGGGACGTGGAGAGTCCATCCCACGAAGGTTCATTATGATTAAGATCGCCATGCGAATGGTTCCACTCGTGCGGAGCTCTGGGGAAGGACCGAATTTAGGACAAGCGGTTAAAGAGCGTCAGAGGAGCCTGGGAGAAGAGATCGGTGATCAACATGGGAGATCACATCGAGAAGGTACACAATCTGAGGGGAATTCTTCGCCTTACATCAACCCAATGGTAGATTCGAACTGGCATGGAAATGGCGAGTACATGTCAGAGGCTGTAAATAGTAATAAATCAAACAGGATGGTTGATAGAATTGCCATGCTTGCGGGAACAGATGGCAGGATTCAGACAGATGAATGGATAGTAGGAGCGGGCTCAGGGATTCTATAAAAACCTGCATGCAAAGCACCCACCCTCAGAGAATCGCAACTAGCTTCAGCAGTGCGAAAGGCGTCACTGGTTGTCTGAGGGCCTCCCGCATTACTTTTAGTCGGCATTCGGTGAACGGAGTTATGGAAACAAGAAATAAGGCTCGGCTAGCAGAGGAAACGGAAGCTACGCGGACTAAGGTTGCTGATAGGAAAGGAAAAGGGGTTGCGAAAGAAGAGGTCCTGGACGATGTCTTTGAGATCCCTGATACTTCAGACGAGGGTGGGAGCAGCGACCCGAGTATGAATGTTGAAGAGTCGGAACAGTATGCCCTGGGTGTTAGCCAGCGGAGCCGGCGCGGCAGACGAGTTCCTACGCGCGAGCATCGGAGGAGGATCCGCCAAGGTGTCGGCGAGACTGCTCCTAGCCGTGGTCAGAGCAGCGCAGCCAGTAAAGCCCGGGGCAGTAAGGAATAGGTCCCTGAGCCAAGTCGTTGTCCTGGTAGGAATGCCAGACAAACCTTCGAGCACAAAATTCAGCGGGCAGAACGTGCTTACTTTCATAACACCAACCCTAAAATCAGGTGCATCATCCAGAATATGGAAGAAGAAGCAATTCAGGCTCAATCGGAGTCGGAAATGGAGGATTGGGAGTTGCTGGTTCATGACCCTGGTAATACAAGAGGAAGGATGTCTCTTTTCAAAAAATCCCTTCATATGTATTGGGTAATGAAACGGTTGCTGGCCAAAGCTTTGGAGTAGGTGGCCTCTGAAATGGCTAAGATCACTCAGGGTGTTCCTAACTTGAGGCGTGAACTCCGCATCCTGCAAATCTCCATGGAGATGCAAGGGAAGTAGCTAGAAGAGATTCAGCAATTGCTCAAGTCCAGCCAGCAGAGGAAATTCAAGGAGGACTCTCCAATCTTTGCTAATGCAGTTGAGTAGTCGTAGTTCTTGTCTACCTTCTGATGATTTTGCGGTATTTAGATAATTTAGTCAACTTCCCTCTTTTTGTAATGGACAGTCTATATATGCATATCAGTAGAACTAGACCAGGGAAGGACTGTAATGTCTATTTAGCTAGGAAAAAGAGACTGTGGGACTTCTTTTTTTGGTATGGTGTTAAAAACTTTAGGTGGACACCCTACTCAGTTTCCCTTGGTGGGCGGGTAGCTGGTCCACTAATTTTGATGTAATTTTCTGATATGTTAATAGAAAATGAGAAGCACCACCTTTGCCTACAAAAAAAAAAGATAGTTTGTAATTGAGGAAGGAGCATTGTATTGTTGCAGCGATCTTGCTATTTCATGAGGTGAAGAAGGATTGAAGCTAGGAGGATGATGCTGGATTAGACAGCTAGGTTGTAATTCTCCCTTCTATTAATAAAGTTCTTCAAGTTTTCTTCCATATGATTTTGCAATTGTGAATGTTATCATTTGTGAATGCTATCATTTGTTCATTATATATCTGATTTTGTAATGTTTATGTTGTAATAGGTCACGATACTTTGACAGTTCTCTATTGTTGTACTTGTGCAGGTACTCTCCAATCGTGTTAAGTACAGGGAGGAGTTGCAGGATCTGCCAAAGGGGAGAGAGAGTAATCAAGGTATTAAGTGGAAGTTCCAGGTTGGTTCCATTATCTTTCTCTTATCTGCTACACATAGAAGAAATCGTTGAATTTCTTTAAGCTGTTGTTTCTAGGGTAGCTACCAAACCTAGAGGGCTAGCATTCTATAGGAATACTAGTTTTCCTAGAAACAAATTGGTGACTCTACTGGGGAAGAATAGATGTTTGTTTGTTTTTATTGTTTGTTTTCTAAACTGTAGACAGAGCCTGAAGTTAGCCATGTAGCCTTCGAATTCCCTTGCTCTGCAATTACATAGTAGATGAATGTTGCTTCAGTCAATCTTTGATTTAGTTTATGAATTAAAAAATTTACTTACAAGCACATCCAGATGCCCTTTTGGTAGCTTAGTAACCTCCCAAGACATTCCTTCATACTTTGCTCTTTACTGTTCATCAAAGCCCAGCTTAACTCACTGAAAACATCTGCACATCTGAGCCAAAACCCATTTTAGTTGCTCTCCCTGGACCATCACATTGTCTTCTACTATAACTTAGTATGCATCACACCTCCTGAGTGTAGTAAGCGTGATGCATATCTGTTTCTGTGAAACCCATGTGCGATGACTGACTGAACTCTTTTTTCATTCTAGAAATTGAGGGTTTTGACCTTGTTTTCAGTTTTGTTTGCGTGTTTTGCTGCAAATGAATAGTGCCTCTTTACTGAAACTTACTTGCATCACATATATCAACCTAAATTACATTAGGATTAGTGAATTTTTTTGTGTGTTTGTTCATCATTTACAATCCCTTGTCAAAAAAAATGTTTAAATTGATTTATCGCTTTGATACAAAAGTGTCGTAATTGTCATTTTGTGTCGAAAAGAGAAGTGTCATGAATTCTTCCTTCCCTTGATAATAGATTGATATTTTATTCATGTTTTTGGTTTGATTTGTTTATATTCGAAGTGTCAAAATATTTTTTTTTATTCAAAGTTGAAAAGTGTTGTTGAGTCTTCCTTTCTATTTTGAACAAGAAATTGTCGAAAATGTCATTTTGAGTGAAATATTTCAAATCTTTGCTGCATTTAGTTTTCCTTTTTGGAAATTTTCACATTAAGGAGAACGGAAAAAAATACATGCATTTTCCTTTAGCATTTTTAGATTTGTGTGCGAAAATATGATTTAGGGAAATGCACTAGTGTGTGCTCTTTGCTCTTTGTTTAAAAGCACTGTAATTTTCTTTCCCTAGTAGCTAGGATTTTCATTGCTTAAAGTAAACAAAGATTTTTTATCATTGTAGATTGCATTTTAGGAATTTCAAATCATCATCATGCAATGAACCATTGAAAGGAAAACTCTAAACAAGATCAACTTTAAAATAAATTTCAATGAACCTAACAATGCTTTGGAACTTAACACAACATATCTAGAGGTCTTGGCTAAAGACGTGTTTCAGCATCATTAAAACTAGTGGCTATTGTTTTCGTTGAAGGTTGGGTGATTCCTCCTCCTTGATACAACAAGTGCTAGCATGGACTTGTGCTCCCCGTACCATCGTGTATATATTGGGAGACCACAATAGGCTTATATCCTTTATCCATAGGAAGCTGAGTCTGCCGCCTTATTGATCGCAATGCACTGAACACAACATTCGGGAAGATTGACTATCATACATAAGTCCTTGGTAATTTCTCTTTAATTTATCACCAAGGTGTATATTGCAGTTTTGCGATTGGTTTGGTAATCCCTCTATCTAGATTTTGCAGAGTAGTCACTTTCATTCATTTTCGACTCTTTAAAATAAAAGGTCCATCTCAGCACTTGTCCTTTCAGGCTCACTAAAAATTGAAGGAGACTAGAGTCATTTTTAGCTTTTCTTGACTCTTAAAAACTAAAAAAGCAAAGTTGTGTCAAAGCGTCATTAAAATTAATTGAATTCAGAATAACATCCCTGTTCCTTAGTTGATCTTAGGTTGAGATATATGGAGACAAATTCAAAGTCCACTGATCAATGAATCCCTTTTGAGGGGAATCCTAGTCCTTTTCCTTCTTGGGGAAATATTGGTTCTCCTTATATGGCTACATTGCCCCTTCCAAGAATTACCATTGGCCTACCAGTATGGCTATTTTCAACCTCTGTGGTTCAAAATGCCATGATTTCTCCGCAATCGAGTACACCTCCAGTTGAAAATAAAATTAACCCTTTGCCTTCTTCCTTGTTTGTTTCTCCCTCCCCTTCTTCCTCTTCACTTGGTGAAAGTAGTGATACTAGTAACCAGGTGGCTGAGAAGAAGAAGAAAGGGAAAGAGAAGAAGAAGAAGAAGCCAATTCAGAAAGGGGGAAACCAAGCAACCATTTCTTTGAATGCATCATCTAATGAAAATCCATCCATTAAACTTCCCAAACCCAAGTTTCCCTGCATAATTTGTACAGGAGACCATTTTCATCAAGATTGTCCTTGCTTTCCTCGGATCTTGAAAGAATGGTCTCCCCGTTCACAAAATCTCATGTCATTAACTTTTGGAGATCATGTTGGTAACACACTTTCAACTAGTGATTGAAACTTTCATGGACAAAAGGGAAAGGTCAAAAGTCCATGTAGGTTATGTGAAGGTAATAATTCGCTTCACCTTTGTCCTTTTTTGGATGAAGCCAAAAGAGTGTTCGATAACCATCCTACTTCACCGCAACGACTCCCATCTGGTTACAAGAAAATCTCCCCAAGTCCTTCACTAGTTGAAAAACTGACTAACTTAAATCAACCATCGATCGAAACCAATCTCTCTGAAAGTGAATCTTATGAGTCTATACCCGACCAAAGTCAATAGGTCGAGGCAACAGTTGACCCAATTTCACCTTCAGCTAATCATACATTTCCCGAAGAGATTGAAAATGATACCATTCAAGTTCTTTTTGTTACATCGAATTCTAACGACCTTAGGGGCAATCTTCCTGTTCCATCAAGACAGGAGGAAAATCCTCCAGTTCTCGTAACTCAAGAGGTCAATTCTCCCATTTCTCTGGTACCCCCTCCAAGTAGTCTAGTCACTTCCTTTGATTAGAATCAACTAGCAAGATCTCGCCTTCCTTCTTATGTGCTTTTCAGGATCATAATACAAGTTTGTAAAATGATCATGTCTAGCACTATTATAGATGAAAGTGCATCAGTGAGTATCCTTTCCTCAACTGCTTGGGAAGCACTTGGTTCACCACTGCCTATGCTTGCTACACAGAATCTGTTAGGCTTTAACAAAGGAACCAGTCAACCATTAGGGATCCTTCCTAAGTTACCCATCACTTTGGGGGGAAAAACCATTCATATGAATATGATGATAGTCCCAGGACCATTAGATTACAATTTACTTCTTGGACGTCACTATCTTTATAACATGGAAGCTATTGTTTCAACACTCTTCCAAGTGATGCATGAAGGCAAGATTGTCATCGTTGACCAGTTTTCATTTCCCGGTCCAAACATAGCTCCAAGTCAATCATCATCCCTAAATGGTCTATTTGCATCAACGATATCACTTGAACCTTCATTCCATTCACCTAATAACCATGAGCAGTATGGTGAGTGTAATGAAGCTTGGGGGGCATGCACCTAGTTGTAAAGATAAGCTTCCCTATAGGTTATATGATTGGTCTATCACACCATTCACCATTGTCTATTCTGGACAAAGCCAAAGAGGTGTTGGATAACCTTACTGCTTCACCTTTGTCTATTCTGGACAAAGCCAAATAAGTGTTGGATAACCATCCTGCTTCACCTTTGTCTATTCTAGACGAAGACAAAGAAGTGTTGGATAACCGTCCTGCTTCACCTTTGTCTATTCTGGATGAAGCCAAAGAAGTGTTGGATAACCGTCCCACCTCACTACAGTGACTTCCATCTGGTTACAAGAGACTGTCCCTTTCATCATGCTGGGGGCATGCAAACCTATTTTCAAGCATAGTTTTGTCATTTCGAGCTTGTGTAAAAATGAAACCGACTCCAAGCATAGTTTATCATTTCAAGCTTGTGTAAAAATGAAATCGAATCCAAGCATAGTTCCCCATGGTTTAAGCTTGTCAAAAAATGAGCCCATTTACAAGTAATTAACCTTTGTGATTTCTATTCTATCAGCATTTTGAACCTTGGTCGTGTACATCCCATCACCACCATCCCTTTGGCTGATCATACGCTTCCACTTGGTTGTTTTACCCCTTTTTGAGGAACAGTCGCGATGAGTGGTCTTATTAGCCAGCCTCTTCACAGGAATCATCATGTTTCTAGAAGTTCCAAATTCACCGGAACCAGTTGCTCCCCTAGACACCACTCGTTCCTAAAATTGAGTCCTATTTAAACCCTTTTCAAACTTGTTAAATATGAAAATATTGTCGAGCGCTTGTCTTTTTCAGCTCGTTAAAGTGATTGGAAAAGTCATCCCTCCTGTATTATTTTATATTTTTTTAGAATTGAGGGATTATTTTACGAAAAATAACTTTCGAGTTCTTGGCCTTTTCAGCTCGTTAAAGTGATTCGAAATGTCACCCCTCCTGTATTATGTTATGCCTTTTCCGACCCGAGGGATTATTTTACGAAAAAGAACTGGAGGAGTTTTCTTTTCGTCCCTTTTCAAACTCTCTAAACATGAAAAGGATCAAGTTATCCTTGTCATTAAACTCATTAAAACAATAGCGAAAAACTTTTCCATCTAGGCGAGACCGAGTTTCACTATCGCTAGACTTGTTAAAACATTAAATAGTGACAGGTTTGCCCGAAGGTCGAATTATAGAACAAGCATATGTTATCCTCCTTAAGCTTGACAAAAGTAAAGAGATACTGGTCAGCAATGACTGGGGAAAAATGGGAAGAAAACTTGAAGAATTTATGGTACCAGGTCACTCTTGAACATCACTTCATCACCATTATTGAGTTGGGTTGGGTTATTCCGTTCACCGGTCATCTCACCGTTGGTCTTTCATACCATCCATTTTTTGGGGTTAACTCTACCAATTCATCTTAGTGTCACCGACATGTTCAAGAGAAGTCATTCAGTTGAGAAACCACCATCCAGTTAATGTCTCAACCACTACAATACCTCTGAACTTCATTTTTTTCATGGGTGCCATTCCTGAACCTTGTGTCATCAGTTCATTTTCACCTCCAGAAATCATTTGCTTCGTTTCATGTCTTAGATGTGGGATACATCAAGGCCCTCCTACGACGAGTCACTTCTTGTCGAAATCAGCTCATTATCCAAGAAGTTGACTTAGAAACAACCCTTTTAGTACTTTGAAGCTTGCATACATCAATGGGAAGTTTCTCACTTCCAGCGATAGGTTGACATCAATGGCCTTCGACCGAAAGATTTTGCATGGTGTTTGATGTCAGATCATATATTCACACCATGTGAATTGTACTGTAGTGCCTTGAGGGTCATTATCATTATCGATGATTCCTCTCACGTCTATTAACAGCTTACATCATTGGCTGGTAATCAGGCGATGTCTTTCCATGTTCGACTTCAGAACATCTCTTCACATGGATTGACTTGTACATCAAGCGAAGATTGAACGAGTTTGAGGACCTCGGGTCTAGTTTCATCCATTCGGGCTGCGATATATTTAGGGACATAAAAACATCAAATGTACAAAGGCTCTACACAGATGGTCATCCTAACCATGGATGATGACTCTATATCTAAAGAATCACCAATCTGTATCTGCAGATGGCTATCTCATCTATGTACATGAAATGAATTTATAAAGTTGAGCATGGGAATGCCTCCCTCAGCTAGATCATGAAAATTATATTATGATGATGTATTGTATTGTAACTTATGCAGGTCACCTTCTAGTTCGAAACTTCGAATCCTCATGATAAAGCATTTCACCCGATGTCAATATTTACGACTTCATGCTTTAGGGGGCAACTGTTATAGACATATTTGGGCACATCAACCCAAAACTTATATGTCAATAAACTTGGGCTCCTCAACCCCTAAAAGAGTTGTTTCATGCCCTAAAGGAACATAGTCATCTGAATACATCATTCCCCAAAAGTTCCACCTGAGAAACCATCCACAAATGGCCTAAATTAAACCATACTAACTGCTCCACTGGAAAAGTGCGATGCATACTGAGTGGTACACTGCTAGGGTACGATGCATACTAATTAGGCCTTCTATAGGGTGTGATGGGTGAAGATGGACAAATGTTCGAGACAGTTTGCTAGGTGGTTGCTCATGGAATCTTCTAGAAACTTCTCCTGTGCCACTTGCCTCTCTGAATTCGCCCTAGGATGAATAAGGGATCTAAGAATTCTCCTAGTGGAACCAATTGTAACAAGTGGAATGACACTAATCAAACCCCATGGATGACTCACACCCTTGCACACATCTATAAATGGATCTCCAATTCAAGTGATCCAGAGGCTAGAATATTGTGAATTGCAAGGAAGTGTTGATAGTTTGTAATTGAGGAAGGAGCGTTGTATTGTTAGAGTGATCTTGCTATTTCATGAGGTGAAAAGGGATTGAAGCTGGGAGGATGATGCTAGATCAGACAACTGGGTTATAATTCTCCCTTCTATTAATAAAGTTCTTCAAGTTTTCTTCCATATGATTGTGCAATTGTGAATGTTATCATTTGTTAATGCTATCATTTGTTCATTATATATCTGATTCTATAATGTTTATGTTGTAATAGATCACGATGCTTTAATGGTTCTCTGTTGATGTACTTGTGCAGGTACTCTCCAATCGTGTTTAGTACAGGAAGGAGTTGCAAGATCTGTCAAAGGGAAGTGTTACATAGTAATTTATCACCGCTTTCACTCTCGGTCTTCTCACTGTGTCATGTGTCCAAGTCAAACATGCTTATGACAGACAAATGCTTCCCTGTGCTACCAATTGACCCACTTTTGCAAAGTTATCTGCCTCATCGCATCTATTTCCTTAATAAACGCACTGATAAGTGCTCATGAACAGACAGACCATGCTGCCAGCACGGAAGTACACATGATTCCTGCAATGGCTCGATTTTATGCATCAGCATAGGTCCATGTGGTCCCTTCAGCGATGATCTGACTATCAGCACTAATCACTTGCGATGTTAGCGTTGAGGATCAATTATGTGCCCACGATGATCCAGATTGGGTGAATTGTTCCAACTATCGACCTTCCAGATGACTCCAGACCTGGTTGTTGGCCTTTTTTATGTCGCTCTTCCTTCCCTGGTGTGGCAGTTTCGTCAATTGTGCTACCTTCCTTAGTGATAAGCTCTCCTTTCCACCTTTCATGGAGACTCCTTCTCCTATTTAAACTCTCACCATTGCTATGCATTGCTAGTTGGACAGTTTGATAGTTGGCTAGTTGAGCAGGGCTATGAGTGCTTTGTGAGTTTACTAGATAGCTGGTGTGAGTGTGATAAGTGTGGAATTGTTGATAGTTTGTGGAAGGTTGTAAGGTACCCTTGATCTTGTGCGAAGCTTATGAGTGAGAGAACTATTGTATGTTGGGAGATCCGTCTTCAAAGAGTGAATGCTTGAAGAACATGCTGGCTGGACTCTTCTCTGAGAAGGCTTGTGACGTCAAGACTTTGGTTGTAAGCTGACTCTTCTTTCATTATTAATGCAATAAATGATGTTTTCCTATGTCTTGTATTTAATGTACTTGATAGCTCATGAATTCTTGACTTTGTGAGTAAATGGTTTATTGTTGTTGCCAGATTACGTGATTTGTTATATTTCCTTTGCTTTGTTTCAGGTTGATCACTCATTGAGGAGAAGGAAGCAGAAGCTAGAGCAACACAACGGAACTCCATTGACCACTGGTTGAGGTAGGCCTCCAACTTTGAATATTTAAGGAAAGCTATTGTTGATCTGTCCTTGTTTGTGACTAGACCCACTCTAGGGCTAGAGGGGTTGCCTATGTCCGTAGAGGGAACACTTTCTTGCATCAAAAATTGGCGACTCTGCTGGGGAGTGAGCTTTAGCCTTTGTTTTTCTTGTTTGCTCTTGCCTTGATTTTTTGTTTTGGTCTCTTTTGAAGTTTTGGGGATTAGTTATCGATCCTTTGAGTTTCCTAGGTTAATCTAGGAACATCCCTATTTGATTGAAAGATTGATTGTCTTTGATTTGAGAGTTTTGATTCACCTGTCACTGTTTTTGAGCTTCATCATGGATTTAATTATAACAATCGTGATGTCATCGTGCCCAACCTTTTATTTTATCCTGTTCATCGTGTAATTACACCTAACAGTCGCGACAATTATGGAAATCGGACCATCGTGGGAAAGTCATGTATTCCCATGCTGACATCACTTTGTTGCTAAAGCGATTGCTTCATCAGCGCTTGTTGTCTGTGTATTACCCATGCAGATTGCTGTAGAATTGATTTTTTCAATTCTTCCTCCTAAATTGATCAATCCTACTTGTCCCTTGCTTTCCTCGCTTGTTTGATGACTTGCTTTTCACTGTTCATGGTTAGGGCACTTTTTCGTGAGCTTTGTTGAATGAATCTTGTTTTCTTGCTTTGTGACCTAGTTTCATTGTTTCAAGTCTTTTGGATCAGTTTTGCTTGGTTTCTTGGTTACTCAAAGATTCATTTTTAGCTTGCTATTGATTTGTTTCAACCTTCCCTTGAGCTTGCTTTTGGTTGATTGTTTAGTGAACGACATTGAACCAATTTTGCATGTTGTTACGATTTCTTCACTACCAAGCATAGATTACAATTGTTTGGGTCAACCAGATTTTTCCACGCTTACTTGTCGCTTGTTTGTTTTTTATATTTAAAGACATCAAATTCGAAAAGATTCCATTTGTTTAGTACGAAAGTGAAAGTGAATTTTCATTTCTAGTTTGCATATTGGAAAGGAAATGATAAATATCTCTCATTAGTAGTTTTGTGCACTTTAGGAATTGGTGTCTGTATGCATTGAGTGACTACTGTTGTTGTCTTGGTTTTCTTGGTTCAGAAAGAATTTCTCTACCCTCCCATAAGTAGGTGTTCATCAAAGAAAAATGATTTTTTCGTGCATTCTAGCTGCATCCTAGGATTTATTATATACACACGGTAAGGCCTGAAAACTGAAACATAATCCAGGATCAACTCTAAAATGAACTGAATGAATCTAACAACACATTAGAACATAACACACACTATTTAGAGGTCTGGGCTAGAGACGTGCTCCGATGTCGTTAAACCTAGTCACTGTTGTTTCCACTCAAGGTTGGGTGATTCCTCCTTTTGTGACTCAATAGTGGTCTAGTACGGACTTGTGCTCCCACATACCGTTGAGTATATGGGGAGACCCCACTAGGTTATCATCCTTTATCTATAGGAAGCCATGTTTGCGGCCTTACAAGCCGTAACGCACCGAACACAACATTCGGGAAGATTGACTGTCGTACGGAAAGTCCTTGGTTCTCATACGATTGCCAAGGTGTATATGCAGTTTTATGAATTGTTTGGTAAACCTTTTGCCTAGTTCTCCAAAGTAGTCACTTTTGCTCCTTTTCGGACTCCCTAAAAGAAAAGGTTCATCTGAGAACTTGTCACTTCAGGCTCATTACACATTCGAAGGCAACTAGAGTCATCTTTTTGTCCTTTTCTCGACTCTTTAAAGATGAAAAGGTCAAGTTGTGTTCTGGTGTATTAAAATTTATTCGGCCACATTCACATTTACCCTGTTAGATCTTGTTTGTGTTAGCTTGAGTAGGGTCCTTTCTCATTAGTTTTCCTAGGATTTTTGAATCGAATCAACCTGGTGGAATCATCGATCCCGTCTCCCGTTCCAAGTGACCAAGAGTCTCCTTCTTCGATTGCTCCTGAGACACCGGTTGGTAGTGGTAATCTCCCTGTTATTTTGAGTATCCAACCACTGAACTCTCACACTCCAGAATATGACTTTTACGATATCCATTGGAACCCCATTTGGGAGCCTTCTGAAGAGGATATTCCTATTACTCCTCCTAGTGTTTCGGTCCCAATGTCTTCCTCTGACATGGATGACACATCCCCCATCGCGAGTGAAGCATCCATTGTAATGAGCGGTGAAATTCCTATCTCAGTGGAGATTCCACCTTTTAGTGGCACACCTCTCGGTGTCACATTTCCCTTGCGCTATAGGGCTTTGAGGGATGTTATTGGTTCTAGGACCTCCTTTATGGGTTCTATGTGGGATCACAACATCACTCTGACTTCGGGGCCTTTTATTCCTCAAATTCACAATACATTTGTCACTTCAGTCCCAACTATTCCAACTATCTGTGTAGCTTCTTTAGCGCCTGTTGTTGGTGTCGTCACTCCATCCTCGGTTGTGACCACTATTGCTGGACCGTCCCCCAGTTCGGAAAATAGTGGCCCATTGGCACCTACATCCAGAGTTGTCAATCCTACGCTTAGTGCCCGACCTTCTTCTAGTTCCATTCTAGTAGGGGGCATACGATCAGTATTTGCAAGCTGTCCAGAATCTGGGCTCACAAGGTCCGCTCCATTACTATGATCCCGTAGGGAATCATCTTTATCTTAACGGTCCCTTGCCATCTCAGCCTGTGGTTCATGTCTCAGTCCTGTTAGCTGTTGCTTGGGGTATCTCTGGCTACGGTGGTGGCCAAGTACCCCCTACGAATCTTCAAGGACCACCTTATCAAGGTCATCCGTCTTACACGCAGCCCCCCTATGGGTATCAGTATTATGGACAATCTTATCCAGGGCAACCTATAGGCCCACAAAGACAACCCTTCCAGGGAAAACCTTCGGCCTATGGTGGTTCATCTTTTACTTATCTTGGGAAACCCTCTGGAAATCCAGGACAACCTTATATGCAACAAGGACAACCTGGGGTCCAGCAGGGATACCCTTCTGGGCAACCCTCTGGAAATCTAGGACAACCTTATATGCAACAAGGACAACCTGGGGTCCAGCAGGGATACCCTACTGGGCAGGGTGGTCAGCCTTACGTACAGCAAGGTCAACCCACTGCCCAGTCTGGTCAACCATCTGGACAAGTTGGTCAACCTTAGATCCAAATAGGCTAGCCAACTGTCTAGTCTGCTCAGCCATCTGGTCCATCAAGACAGCCCTCAGTTGTGCAAGGACAACCTAGCACCCAACAGGCTCAACCATCTAGGAAAATGGACCAATCTCAATCTCAACTAGGTCAACCTTCTAGCCAGGTGGCTCAGCCCCAATCCTCTCAAGGACATCTTACTGGGCCTGCTCAACCGGGTGCCCAAATGATTGTTGCTTCTCAAGCTCCACCCGGTTTTCAGCCCCAGTCTCGACTCCAGACCCAAGCTGGTCTTCAAATACAGGATGGATCTCAACTTCAACCTACTTATCAAGTGTAGCCTAGCCCCCAGGCTCAGTATGGAGCCCAACTACTTTATGGTTTCCAGCAATTCCAAGGGCAAACTCAAATTGCCCCGTATCAAAATTATCAACAACTGCAGGTGAGTCCTTATTAGAATTACCAGCAACCATATGTTTCTCCTACAGGCCAAGTTGGTATTCAATGGAATGCTCGGGGGAAAATCCAGGGTCAGCCATCTAGTTATAGCTACAACCCCTATGGACAAAATCCCTACGGGAAAAACCCCTATGGGCCAAATCCGTTCAGACAAAATCCATGGGGGTAACCAACAGTTGGCTGGAACTCTAGTTCTACCTCCTACCCGCAGCCTCAGATGTCCTTTCATCCTCAGTTACCCTTCTTAGCAACGTTGGAGCTACCGGATGTGTCCAAGCTGACCAATGATCCTATCCTTCATAATCTGTATTGGCCACCACTCCTAACTAAGATTCCCAGTGATTGTCCCAAATTTGATGGCAAAGCTGGAGAAGACCCTCAAGCCCATGTTATGACTTATCATCTATGGTGTTCGTCAAACTCATGGCTTGATGATTCAATCCAGCTCCGCCTTTTCCAAAGGACCCTCACTGGCTCTGCTATTAAGTGGTATATTGAGTTAGCTTGCAGATCTTTTCAGGATTTTAACTCGTTGGCAATAGCATTTTTAACTTATTTTCAATTGTCGATTTGGTATGAGACGGGCAAACATCTCCTTACGTCCCTTAAACAAACAACAGATATGTACATCTCCAATAATATCCATGAGGGGAGACAACGTTGTCGTTTGATTAAGTTTTGGATTCCCGATCAGTGCCTGACCGATTGGTTTACGACCTCATTTGTCCCTCCAATCGCATGGGATATTGCTATGGGAGCATGTGTAACTAAAGAGCAAGCTATTGCGCATGCTCAATACCTTGACTTGGTTTACTCCCAGTCCGGTATGCTATATGATTATTTTCCTGACGCCCCGAGGCCCGGAACTTCCAAGGCTCCGCTAAAACCATCCGTCGATAATGTCATTGGTTCTGTCAATTCATCCTCTAAGAAATCTTCCGCGAATCCTGGGAAGCAAAAGTCGAATGCTTCGAATGAAAATACTTCTCAGGCTGTGTCTAATTCTAGAAATACTTCTGAGGTTAATGCCGTCCAGTCCACCACGGCGGACAAAGTCTCGAAAGGAAAAAATAAGGGAAAGGAAAAAATAAAGTTGATCAACCCAAACAGGATTCCCCTAAACCTCCACCCAAGGAAGGAACCGAACGCAAGCGCAAGTATCCTTGTCTTATTTGTGACGAGGATCACTATACCAAAGATTGTCCTAGGTGGTCTAAAGTTAGTCGCTTGTTGAAAGGTGCTCCTAGGACTCCTGCGGTGCTGAAAGAACCTTTCCCCTTGCAACAAACGCAAATGGTGGCTGACCCATCCCAATCCTCTTCTCCCTTTGGTTCTCAAGTGTTCATGGCTGGGACGATCCCCGTTCACATTAGCACTCAAGCAAAAGAATATCCCTCGCCTGTCGGGAAAGTGCCTGAGGTCCCCTCCAGCGCTCCTTTGTCCAGTTTTCATCCACTCCATATCGAAAGACCTAGCATTGAGACGCCCATCCGACCCCCTCCTAAAGGTGTACTCAGGAAATCTTCTTACATCCCTAATGCTCGTGCTGCTCAGCACTACAGCATCATTGAGGACTTAGCCCAGGCTCCATTAGCTATGTCTACTCTAGAAGTTCTCCAAAGCTATCCCTCCTAGAGGAAGTCCTTGCTATCGGCTATCGGTGGCATCGACTCGACCAACTCAGATTTGATTACTTTTGATCTCGAAAGCCATGTACCGAGACTGCCTCACCAAATTTCCTTCCTTATCCAGGTCATCATCAATTCTAAAATGATTCATCGTATGGTCATTGATGAGGGCGCTTCAACTTGCATCATGTTTTTTGCTTGTTGGAAGGCTATTGGTTCTCTGACTTTGAGCCAGTCTCCTACGACCTTGGAAGCCTTTGATGGGAGATAGTCTCGCCCTTATGGTATACTCCAACGTTTGCTGATTATTTTGGAAGGAAAGACAGTTGAAGTGGAAGTTGAAGTCATTGATGCTAATCTAACTTACAACCTCCTTTTGGGCCAAAGCTGGACCTATTCCATGTGAGCCATGGCTTCATCTTTATTTCGTGTCATTCGTTTCCCTCATCAAGGGAAGATTGTCACAGTAGATGAGCTGTCTTTCTACATCTCCTCTTCCGAAGGCAACGTGCTTTTTGTGGAGCATACCTCCATTCCGTTGGAGAGTGTGCGAGCTGGACTCTTTAAAGATCCTGCCCTTATGGGTGTCTTTTCACTCCCACCTCCGAATGTCGCTCTTATTAATATGATTTCCATTCAATCTGATCCATGGATTCTCCCCCCCACTGATCAGGTAGAATCTTGGGGCGATGAGATGCCATTGAGTCCTACCAAGCTCAACTACATCGAGATTGCTTCTGCATCGGCTCCCCCTCTTGAATCTACTCCTCTGAGCAGGGCTCTTGACTCGTATGCTCATTCCCCTTGGCTTGGAGATGACGCTTCTTTGAATCCTTTGAAGGAAACATTTCCTTCTGATGAAGCCATTATCGAGACCATGTCTCTCGAGGAACCCCCTTGGTCTGATCACCAGCATCATTCCTCGTTTCTCCCTGCCCACCAAGAAATGCTTACCTGTCTTGAGCGGTTTGCTCCTTGTCTCCCATTTCAACCTCTTCATACACCCATTCAAGTTCATCAAGTGTCCTCTAAAGGGAATATGGGAAACATCACGCAAACCTAGCCGATTGACATCTCTGTTAAACTAGGGATTGTTGAGCACATCCATGTTGGAGTAACTTGTACTCCTAAGGAGATTCAGCTCTATACGGGTCTTTTTCGCGAATTCCGTGACGTGTTTGCTTGGTCTTACGAAGAAATGCGCGGCATTGAACCTAGTATCATGGTGCATGAGATACCCATGTATCCGGGTGCTAAGCCTGTGCGACATCGTTTACGCCCCATGCACCCACGAAAGGCTGCAACCATTAAAGCAGAAGTTGAAAAGCTTCTTAAGGCTGGTTTCATCTACCCCATCCCCCTCACAGATTGGGTCTCCAATATCGTCCCTGTGAATAAAAAGCAGGGCACCATCAGGGTCTGTGTTGATTACCATGATATTAATCGAGCCTATCCCAAGGATAACTACCCCACACCCTTCATTGAACAGCTCATTGATGAGTGTACCGGAAGTGAGATGTATTCATTCATGGACAGTTTTTCTGGTTATAACCAAATTAATATCGAGCCTGCCGATCAGCACAAGACCGCCTTTATCTGTCTGTGGGGCACTTTTGCCTACAAAAAGCTTCCTTTCGGTTTGAAAAATGTCATGGCTACCTTTCAACGTGTGATGTATTATGCATTCCATGATATTCGCCACATCGTGTAGCCTTACCTGGATGATCTACCAGCTCATTCAGCTAAGCGCCAGGACCATCACACTCACCTTTGCGAAATCTTTCTCCGCTGTCGACACTACCACATCCGGCTCAATCCACATAAGTGTGTCTTCTGCCTAGAGTTTGGCAGGCTTCTCGGGTTCATCGTCCCTCGAGAGGGCATCCGTTTGGATCCCCTTAAGGTTGAGGCCATTCTAAATCTTCCTCACCCTGCTTCTTTGTAGAAATTGCAGAGTTTGCAGGGTAAAGCGAATTTTTTACGACGCTTTATTTCGAACTATGTCGAAGTGGCCAAAGGTTTCACGTGGTTATTAAAGTGGGACACCCTTTTTCTTTGGGATGCCGCTACTCAAGAGTCCTTTGAGCACCTCAAGGATCTCCTTCTTTCTGCTCCATTGTTGCGTCCTCCTGATTATCATCGTGACTACACTCTGTATTTGGCCGCTGCCGATACCACTATTGGCATGGTTCTCATTCAAGATGATGACGATGACACTGAGCATGTCATTTATTATCTCAACCGCAATTTATTAGATACAGAATCTCGATACGCTCACATTGAGAAGTTGGCATTGGCCACTGTTTGTGCCGTCCAACATTTCCACGATTATATCTTATTGCGCACTACGATAATGGTTTCTAATTGCAACCCAATGACGTACATTCTGTCACGTCAGTTGCTGGGGGGCAAGTATTCGAGGTGGATTGTCATCCTCCAAGAGTTCGAATTAGAATTCACTATTGCCAAGTCCAAGAAATCTCTCATCTTTGTTGAATTACTATGCTCTTTTCCATCTCTTACCGTGCCCTCTCAGTTAGAGGACCATATTTCGGACGAAACCTTGTTCTTAATCAACACCCTCGATCCTTGGTACAGGGATATCATTCTCTATCTATAGATGTCCTCTTTTCATCCTGATGTGTCCAAGGATGCTCGGCGACGGATTCGCCATCAATCTCATCCCTATCGTATTATTGGGGACACCCTGTATCGTCTCGGCACCGACTCTGTTCTCCACTGATGTTTAACACTCGAGGAAGTTGACCGAGTTTTAAATGACTGCCATTATGGCACCTGTGGTGCTCACAGATATGCTACTACCCAAAAGATCCTCCATGTCGGTTACTTTTGGCCCTCCATATTTAAGGACTGTATTATTTTCGTCCGTTCCTATCACGAGTGCCAAATCTACCAGCAGAAGATGCGTGCACCTCCCGCTCCATTGCACCATGTTGTTACTGTCGGCCCTTTCGCAAAATGGGACATTGATTATATGACCTGTAACCCTCGCTCGGTCGGGGGGCATGGGTATATCATCGTTGTTGTTGATTACTTCACAAAATGGGCCGAGGTGATGCCCACACTATCTGAAGACGGTCACACAGCAGCGCAATTTTTGTTTAATCATGTTATTTCACAGTTCGGAGTCCCTCAGGCCATCGTCACTGATCACAGCAAGCATTTCCATAGAAACCAATCTGGATGATAAACTAAAAAAGCGATTGACCCCTAATAGTGAAATCACCCCTAGGATCTATGGAGCCCCTAAAATTCATAAAAAAGAAGTCCCCTTAAGACCTATAGTCAACACTATAGGATCCCCCACCTATGAGTTAGCTAAGTATGTCTCTAGCATTTTATCCCCACTAGTGGGCAAGACTAGCTCTTACATTAAAGATTCCAATCAATTTGTCAAATACATTAAAAATACTAAGCTAGATCTTGGAGATAAAATCGTTAGTTTTGACGTGGTCTAGCTCTTCACCAAAATCCCCCTTGATGAAGCAATTCAGGTAGTTAAAGAAGTAGCAGACCCCTAGACTACTAAATTAGCTGAAATCTGCCTTCGCTCCACCTTCTTCTCCTTCCAAGGTGAAATATTTGAACAAAATTCGAGTGTTGCTATGGGATCACCTCTTTCACCAATCGTGGAAAACCTTTTCATGGAAAAATTCGAAAAGAAGGCTCTGGATTCATACCCATTAAAACCTAAATCTTGGGTTAGGTTTGTAGATGATACCAGTGTCAACTGGCCTCATGGAGAAAATGAGCTTAACAACTTTTTGGACCATCTTAATAGCATGTCTGAAGACATCAAATTTACAATGGAGGTAGAAGAAAATAATTGCATACCATTCTTGGACATTCTCCTCATAAGAAGAAATGATGGTTCCATAGGTCATAAAGTATTTAGAAAGAAAGCCCATATGGATAGCTACCTGCATGCTGATTCACACCACCACCCAGCCCAGAAAA
This sequence comes from Pinus taeda, assembly GCA_000404065.3. Classification (NCBI taxonomy): domain Eukaryota; kingdom Viridiplantae; phylum Streptophyta; class Pinopsida; order Pinales; family Pinaceae; genus Pinus; species Pinus taeda. The sequence continues at coordinate 33,512 of APFE030059431.1, forward strand.
TGGGGGTATTGCAGACCCTCTTCACTAGAGCTTATAGAATTTCTGATATTAACCATACTGAGGAAGAAATTTCTTACCTAAAAAGAACATTTGCCAACCTAGGGTACAACAATAAAAGCATATACAAATCTATTCAAAAGGCCAAATCTGATAGCAATATAAACAAGGCGAAAGACCCCCCAACCTCTAATGCCTACCTTCCTTACATTCAAGGAGTCAAAGACAAGATAGCTAAAATCCTCAAAAAGAAAAATATAAAGACTGCGTTCAAACCCTGGTCTACCATTAAGCAAAGAATGAAATCTGTTAAGGACAACCAAGAGCATTTTCAGTAGAAAGGAGTATATATCATTAACTGCTCTTGTGGGGATCAATATATAGGAGAAACGGGTAGGTCCGTAAGGATTAGGCTCAAAGCGCATAGTGCAGATATCCGTAACGAAAGAACCCGCTCTTCAGCCTTAGCTGAGCATGTAGGTAAAACTAATCACCATATATGCCTTGAAGACGCCAAGGTCATTGCCAAGGAAGATCACCATTTCAAGCGAAAGGTTAGAGAAGCTATTGAAATCATAAAGCACCCTCGAAACCTTAATAGGGATGGAGGCTTAGAAATTAGCAAAAATTGGAACCCTTTACTCACCCCCCACGAATAACAGCATAGGTTCTCATTAAAAATTGTAGCTAGGTTAAATATGGAACCTAATACCTAGATTGATAATCTAACAAATCCCTCTATTTATTTTAACATAATAACTTGATAGATGAATAATAGTATAAACCCCTTAAAAATAAATTAATTTCGCTACACATTGGTAACCATAGATAAGAAGAATAATAATGATAGATAGGAATAATAATAATAATTTATTAAAAACTTATAAAGAATTATAAACAATAATAACAAATAATAAAAAAATAATAATAAAAATAAAAATAATAATATTATAACAAATAATAGAATTAAGTAAAATAATAATTATAATAGAATATAAATAATAAAATAAATATATAATAATGTAAATAATATAAAATAGGATTAATAAATAAAGAATAATAAAAAAAAATAAATAAAAAGAATAATAACTATAACTAAAAAAAAAAGATATTATGGATAAAATAATAATAAGATAGATAAAAAAAACAATAATAAAATAATAAAATAGTATAATAAAATACTAAGATAAATAATAATATAATAAAAATAATAATAATATTAAGAATAACATAAAAAAATATTAACATATAATAATTAACAACAAGTAATAAAATATTTAATATATAATAGAAATAATAATAAAATAATAATTAATAAGAAAAATAATAATAAATAATATAAATAATAATATAAATATTAATTAAAAAAAATAATTGATAATGATAGATAAGAATAATAAGAATAATACCCAATAAAATAATATTAATATAAATAATGTTAAAAAAATAGTGAATCAAAAATAAGGATATAACAAAAAATAAATAATGGTTAATAATAAAAAAAACAATTATATAAAAAAAATAATATAATAAAAGATAAAAATAATAAATAATATAAATAATTTAGTCGGCCATACTGTATTTACATCAAACCTAGTTCATATTTATCAAAAAAACCCTTTTCATTCTTTTCTCTGTATATCAGTCCTGATGATGAGTCTGGGTCTAGACTCGAAACATCGACCAATATAAAGATGAGCACTGTGGAAAATCTGAACTCCTCTCAGAAACCACACCACAGTAATCTACAATCCAAAATCATATGATGACTGAGCTTACAACCCAGTTAGGCTTGCGGCATGATAGCTCGACTCCATACTATCCTTAGGCCAATGGCCAAGTAGAAGTCGTCAACAAGGTTCTAGTTAGATGCTTCAACGAACCATTGGCATGCACAAGTCCAACTGGCATTTGATGTTGTTCTCTGCCTTATGGACCTACCGAACTTCTGTAAAGGATGCCACTGGTTTCACTCCGTTCCAATTGGTTTACGGAATGGAGGATACCCTTCCCATTGAGTGTGAGATCCCTTCTTTGAAATTAACTGTCGAATTACTCCCCGACACTACTTTGGTAAAAGAGTGTCTTCTTTACGCGGAGTGGCTAGACGAGACTCGTTGACTAGCCTCTCTAGCTGTCGAAGCACAGAAGAAGAGAGTGAAAACTCACTTCGATCATATTGTTTATCCTCGCTCTTTCATTGAGGGATATTTAGTCCTACTCTACGATCAAGCCAATGATAAGCTGGGGGCCAGAAAATTTGAGCCCATGTGGCACGGGCTTTATATTGTAAAGTGAGTTTTGCAAAAAGGATCCTATGAGCTGATTAACTATGAAGGGAACCCTCTGGATAAGCCCTGAAATGGGCTTTACTTGAAAAAGTATTATGCATGAATTCTAGGCACTCTCGTTTGTACATACGTTTGTTTTAGCAGGTGTGTTGTTTCTGCGTGTTTTCATGTTTTTGGCTTGGTGTTTTGGCATGATTACTGCTTATTGTGTCCTTTTGCCTCTTGTGCAGATGTCTGGTGCACCTTAAGTTGGTTTCGCCGATGGTGCCTCCCATAGTACACGCAACCTGTCTTCTGTGGCATGGGTGATCTATGATCCTCATGGTGAGCTAGTATACCTTCAAGGTGTTTGTCTAGGTGTACCACGAACAATGTGGCTAAGTATAGTGCAGTTATTGAGTTACTAGCCGAGGTGATCAATCTCGGTATTCGAACATTGGTGGTGAACCTAGATTCTCAACTTGTTGTCCACTAGCTCAATGGGTGTTATTCCATCAGAGACCATCGAATTCTAAGGCTATATCTACGTGTTAAATTGTTGGAAAGGAATTTTGATTTCATCACATATCAACACATTCCAAGACGATTAAATACGTTAACTAATGCATCAGTCAACTATGTACTAGATAGACATTTGCATAATATGTAATCAAAATAGCAAATAGAAGCATAAAAAACACAATAAACCATAGGAATATGTATATAATATTATATATATATATATATATATATAATATATATATCGTATGGTGCACCGAGGCGCTCAAAAAATAAGTGTATATGTCTGAGCAGAGTCTGTGCTCTCTATACATCTGAGGCACATGTCTCTCCAAAATCATCAACAAAAAGTAAACCTAGGCGTCTACTGTGGTGGGTTGTGCTCCCTATAGCACACGGTTGCCCATGCGACCCGCCTCAACAGGCGGTGTGCCCTGGGTCTCACCCCAACCGTGTGAATCTGCAATGCTACGGGGACCTCCTCGACCCCCTGGTAGTTAGGGATCCCTACCATCAGTCCCTCAAGGTTTCTGGCCATCGTCTCCACCTCGTCATCCACTGGGGGAGCCATGGCTAGTGCTGCAGTGCCCTACGCATCCCTCCGTGTCTCCAAATCCAACCCAACGGGTCTCATTGGTCCTACATCTGCAATTCCACAGTGTTCATCATTAGGACATATACGTAAAAAAATAAAAAACATCATATAAAAATAAAATGCAAAAAATGTGTGATCAAGTGTCTTACCACCATCATCCCACTGCTCGCCATCGGGCAGCTGCATGTCGGGATCTCCGCAGAAGTCCATGCCAGCATATGGCCAATCCTTGACAAAGATTACCTGACGCTCCAACCACTCTCAAAACAGTGTCCCCCACGATACCGGTCGCCCACCACCTCCTTGTGGCATGACATGTGCCCACCGTGTAGCTCTGGTCTCACGTGGTCTGGGCGTGTCTAAATCCATATCCTGACACTGTAGTGTCGGCACCCGCTCCAGCATGAGCAGGACTAAGATGGATCCGTAGTGAAACTACTTCGTCTCCCCTCGATGACATCTAGTAAGCTGCCTTTTCATGTTTGTCGTCACCGTGTCTGCCCAGTTAAACATGGTTGGGTTCAGACATTGGAGAGCCAACTGAAGATGGGTCTTCGAAGCCTCATGTTGGTCTTGGGAGCCCACTACCCATTTCACCATGAATAACATGGCTCGAAGAATCACATCATTTACCGTCAGGATTGCCACCTTCCCGCTCTTCGTTTTGCATGCCGCTGGGCACACTCGAGCCATGAGCGTCTCTAATGATTCGTCCCCAGAATGTTGGCTCTCCAAGATCGGCCTCACACCCTGATGGGACAACCCAGTCAAAAAATAGATATCTGTGGCGTCAAATTCAATATCTCGGCCTCGGATAATGAATCTCTCATCTGTAGGATTCCAGGACTGGATCAATAGCTCCAGCAAATCAGGCTGTGACCGGAGGTGAGGAGTAAGGAAGAATTTGAGCAACCCACATGCCCGCAATGCGTTTCGGCACCCCACGTCAGCGAAATCTTGGATATCATTGTCATCATGTGTTCATTCTTGCTAGACGAACACCATTATATCTTGCATGATGAAGAAACTCTATTAGCGCCCTTGTTGCAAAGATCTAAACGTTGTTTTTATTAAAAAATGGTCGCACGACATCATCGCATCTGTTTCTAAAATAGACGCGATGATCATGGCTCACTAGTGTTAATTTCTCCTGATCATCGCGGAAGTACACCACTTTTCCATGATGGTCGGGTTGCAGTCTGTGTCAATTTTTATCGGTCATCGTGGACTCGAAGGCAAAACCCGCGATGACTGAGAGCAGAATTCATTTTGAAAAAACTGCCTAAACTAACACATCCCACGGTCAAATGCAGTAAAAAAGACATTGAATTAAAGCGTAAGATGAAATCTACCTACCTGGAAGAAGTTTCGGGACGAATGGTGGATGAACAGGCTGGAATGAGCTCGCCAACTTTGGTGCTCCAAAATGCTTTACAGTGCATAAACAGTAACAATGGTAAAAAATCAATGGTAAAACCCCCTTTTTATAGGAATTTTGGAAAATTACAAAATTATATTTGGTAAATGTGGGTTTTATCCTCATTATTATCATATGAAATATGATTTTTCTAGCTATATTGTTTATTTTATATCGAATGCGTTTATGTGTGGCGTGTTTCATGCAGGTTTACAGGTGATGGAGTTTTGAGTCCACTTGATCCATGAAGTCATCTTTATGCCCTTTTCCGACTTAAAACATGAAAAGATTGCCGATTTGTCCCTCTTGACGCGTTAAAGGTGAACAGGAGGCGGTCACTTTCAAGCTCTTTTTTCGACCATTTAAATGAGAAAAGATTGTTGGGCCTTTGTCATTTCGGGCTCGTTAGTTGTTACGAAACGACGTGATTCCGATCACTTTTCTACTTTTTCAGATCGAAGTCACTAATTATGAAAAGTACTCCTCGATCGTAATGGTCGGGCGGTTCTTTCGAGTATTGTTTTATACTTTTTTGGGCTCGAGAGACAACTTTATGAAAAAGGACCCCTCGGGAGTTTTTATTTTCCGTATCTTTTTCAAACTCCCTAAACATGAAAAAGACTCCGATTTTTGCCTATGTCGGACTCGTTAAATCCTGACGACATTGGACTCGTCACCATGACGAGATTCGTGCTTTTCCTCCCTAGGGCTCGTTAAACTATTACTAGGTTGGATTGAATAACAGGTTTTTCGTCGATTGTCTATGGCAGCGAATCACTCTTGAACATCGACATTTCTACTTCTTGTCGGGTTGGGACATCCATACATTGTCATTTGGCCTTCCGCGGGTTTGGGTTGTCACTTAGCCTCTTTCCATCTGATCCATGTTGTTTTCATCAAGCCTCTGATCCTTTGGTACCTGAATGTTGCCACCCTCCAGAGTCGTGTCGCTGACATGTTCAAGAGTATAATCCTTCTGCAGTTTACACCTCTGTCTCCGTTCCCAATACTCTGTTGCACCATCTACCACTTGTTCCTTATCTCGTGTCGTTGATGGGGGAAACATTATGGCCCTCCTGTGATGGGTTGTCTCCTGTCGACGTCAACTCATTATCCAAGAGATTGACCTAGAGATCCCCTTTGGTACCTTGGAGCTTGCATGCCTCAATGGCAAGTTCTTCGCACCTGATGGTCGATTTGCATCATTGGTTGCCAATTGGGTGATTCCACAAGTGTTTGACTTTAGCTCATTCTTCGCACTTTGTGGATTGTACTGGACAGTACCTTGAGAGCCATTGTCATCATTGGTGGTTTCTCTCGCGCTTGTTAACGGTTTCCATCACTAACCGGTAATCAAGCGAATTTATCTCATGCTCAACTTTGACACCTCCATTCACATGATAGAATTTGTATTATTAGTCGGTTGGGTTCGAGACCCGAGGCTCAGATTACATACGCTCGGGCTGCGTGGATTGGTTTACGATTACATGACTCATTGATGGATGGGTGCGACCATACCTGAGTCTTCATGGATGGCTGCGACCATACCTTTATCATTATCATATTCTCATTAGCTAGGTGGCTACGTCCATACCACAGACCTCTTCCGTATGTCTTTTGGATGGCTGCACCCATGCCTAGACTACATGTACTTCAAAGATATCAGTTTGACTTGTGCATAGGTCCTTCCAGATGGTGTTCCGGCTCAGTTGTTTTGTAAAGCATTTCACCCCTCCCACACTCTCGGGCTTCATACTTCAGGGGCCATCTGTTACAGAGCAATTTATCACCACTTTCACTCCCAGTCTTCTCACTGTGTCATGTGTCCAAGTCAAGCTTCCTTATGACAGACAAATGCTTCCCTGTGCTTCAAATTGACCCACTTTTGCAAAGTTATCTACCTCATCGCGTCTGTTTCCTTAATAAATGCGCTAATAAGTGCTCATGAGCAGACAGACTGCACTGCCAGCATGAAAGTACACGTGATTCCCGCGATGACTCAATTTTATGCATCAGCGTAGGTCCATGTGGTCCCTTCAACAATGATTTGACTATCAGCACTGATCACTTGCGATGTCAGCGCTGAGGATCAATTTTGTGCCTGTGATGATCTAGATTGGGCGAATTGTTCCAACAGTCGTCCTTCCAGATGACTCCAGACCTAGTTGTTGGCCTTGTTTATGTCGCCCTTCCTTCCCTGGTATGGCAGTTTCGGCAATTGTGCTACCTTCCTTAGTGATAAGCTCTTCGTTCCACCTTTCATGGAGACTCCTTCTCCTATTTAAACTCTCACCATTACTATGCATTGCTAGTTGGACAGTTTGATAGTTGGCTAGTTGAGCAGTGTTGTGAGTGCTTTGTGAGTTTGCTAGATAGCTGGTGTGAGTGTGATAAGTGTGGAATTGTTGATAGTTTTTGGAAGGTTGTAAGGTACCCTTGATCTTGTGCGAAGCTTGTGAGTGAGAGAACTCTTATATGTTGGCAGATCCATCTTCAAAGAGTGAATGCTTGAAGAACATGCTGACTGGACTCTTCTCTAAGAAGGCTTGTGACGTCAAGAATTTGGTTGTAAGCTGACTCTTATTTCATTATTAATGCAATCAATGATGTTTTCCTACGTCTTGTATGTAATGTACTTGATAGCTCATGACTTCTTGACTTTCTGAGTAAATGGTTTATTGTTGTTGCCGGATTACGTGCTTTGTTGTATTTCCTTTGCTTTGTTTCAGATTGATCACTCGTTGAGGAGAAGGAAGCAGAAGCTGGAGCAGTGCAAAGGAACTCCATTGACCATCGGTTGAGGTAGGCCTCCAGCTTTGACTTCTTAAGGAAAGCTATTGTTGATCTGTCCTTGTTTGTGACTAGACCCACTCTAGGGCTAGAGGGGTTGCCTCTGTCCACAGAGGGAACACTTTCCTGCATCACAGGGAGAGAGAGCAAGCAAGGGATTAAACGGAAGTTCCAGGTTGGTTCCATTATCTTTCTCTTATCTGTTACACATAGAAGAAATCATTGAATTGCTTTAAGTTGTTGTTTCTAGGGTAGCTGTCAAACCTAGACGGCTAGCATTCTACAGGAATATTAGTTTTCCCAGAAACAAAGGGAAATGCAATGAGGAAGAATTTCGAAATAAACCTTCTCCAATATTGTACTACACCCGAAAATCTTTGAACCACTATAACATTAGTGGGTTTAGGCCACTTCACAATCACATCAACTTTAGAAGGATCTATTTTTAACTGTCCACCACCAACAATGTGACCCAAGTAAACCAAAGAGGTATTAGCAAATTCACACTTATACATTTTGACATACAATTTTTCATTTTACGAAACATCAAGCACCTTTTTAACATGACTCATATGATCTTCCCATGTTCTATTGAAAACAAGAATGTCATCAAGATACACAAGTACAAAATCATCAAAAAAGTCCTGAAAATATCATTCATCACCCTCATGAATGGGGTCAGAGCATTGCATAGTCTGAATGGCATCACAAGCCATTCAAACAACCCCTATTTTGTCTTGAATGAATACTTCCATACATCCTATTTTTCAATCCTGACCTGATGACAGCCACTGTGCAAGTCCAGTTTTGTGAAATAGACAACATTTTTCAATTTCTCTAATAAATCATCAATGCAAGGAAGAGGGTACCGATTCTTCACCGTTATTTTTTTGAGTGCCCTATAGTCCACACGCATCCTCAATGTGACATCCTTCTTTAGTACCAACACAATAGGTGAACCACATGGGTAAGAAATTGGCCTTATGAACTCTTGGTTCAAAAATTCTTTCACCTTCTTCTTTATCTACTCCATCTCAATGGTTGACAACATGTACATACCAACATTGGGTAAAGGAGCATCTTACTGCAAGTGAATTTCATGTTGGATCTCATGCTTCGGAGGCAACCCACTTGGTTCCTAAAAAAACCCCATTATAGTTAGAAACAATTTCATACAACTATTTTTATATGAGTGGCATCACAACCTTGGAAAGCTTCATATGTCTCCACATATTTTTCTCTCACAACTATGTCAAGCATGCACCCTTTGCTGGAATTCATCAATCTCTTCATCTGACATGCACTTACAAGACTGGCACTAATATTGGCACAATGAGCTCTAACAATGTATTCCACCCCATCTTTCATGAGATGATACTTGTTTTCATGGTGAAAGAAAAATGCTTTCTTGTCATACAAATATGGACTCCCCAATACAATGTCGCAGATATCCAAAAGTACAACCTCAAGGTCAACCTCTTATACTATTTTGGATGCAATCACAAATCTAGCTCTACATTGCTTGGTTACATGTAATTTTGCTTTATCGCACACTCAACAAAGAGGGTAGGGTTTTATATGAGGTATTTATTCCTAATGTCTTAACCAAGGATTTTGAAATCATATTTTCTTGTGAGCTCAGATCAAACAAGGTTTCCACTTCAGTATGTTTCATCACAACTGTAATATGGAACAATTCACTTCTACTTCGTTCATTAAAAAGAGACTAATTGGAAGAACTTGTACTTGCATGCAATTCAGAACTTTCATTAGCATAAAGACAAAGGGTACCTTGTATGCCCACTATTGTGATCTGTGTCTCATCACTGGAGTTAGATTCAAGATCTTGTTGTACGATTGCCACCATCTTTTTCTTTCTCTTCCCACCAAATCTCTTTGGCTTCAACTCTGGATGTAACTTCCAATAGTTTTCATCGTCATGGCCTTTCTTCTTGAAATGTGTGCAAGATGGATTTTCTCCTTCTTCCTTCTTGGTTGTATCTGCCTTCTTGTCCTTTCCCTTGCCTTTTCCCTTGAGATTGGCATTATGAGGTTTTAAATATGATTTCTCGGGTTGATCTTCTTTGTCATTCCTACCCTTTTTTCCATGGTGAATGGCCTTCACAATGGGAACATCAATAGTTGTAGGCTCAAATAAAAACAAAGAATGTTTGATGTAACTATGTAAAGCACCAATATAATTTCTTATAGTTTCTGGTAAATCAAGTGAAATGCCCATATTTAAAGCTTGTTTTCTAAACTCTTTTGTGAAGCTTTGGACACTTTGACCATTTCCTTGCCTCAAGTATTTCCATTCCATTAAATCCTTTTTTTGATAACCCAAAGGATAAAACTAATCTCTTAATTTAGAAACAAGATTGGACCAAGAAGAAAGGAGATTACCCAAGTTTTTGTTGCCTTTTTGCAACTTTTTCGCCCACCAGACGAGAGCAGTGTTGCTCAAGCAAAGATATGTTAATTGGATCTTAGACTCATCTTCCTCGATCTGTTGAATCTAGAAATAAACCTCAATATTTCTAATCCAATTGTTTCATTTATCTACATTACATTCTCCATTATATGTGTGCAAATAAAACTTTACATCTAGCTTACAAAATGGCTTCTTAGATGCATTCCTATGATGCCTGTTAGAATGATGAGAAGAGGAAGAAGAAGAACTATCACTAGTGGATGGAGAGGGAGGGGATACTCCCCTCCACCTCCATGGTTTACCAAGGCATGATCATATGGGTCTTTATTCAGGCTTATTTGTCTTCTCATATTCTACAAACAACTTGTCAAATTTCTCTGGCATGCTAAAGAAGATCTTGCGATAATTTCACTCTACCTCCAATTGAGTTTCCTCATCCACCATGTTTTGTCTTCATGCTTCGCGCACTGCCTCGGTCAAAGGATTTGAATTTTCCTTCTCCTCTTTGAAGCTTTTTCCTAGTTAGCACTCACTCATGAAACTCACATCAAGAAGACCCGCTTTGATACCAAACTTGATCTAGATATTTTACTTCAAAGATGCATTTAAAAGAGCATGTAATGAAGTGACATAAGAACATAAAAGAAGCAAACATAAAATGCAACCATGAGATCAAAGGCACAAAAACACTTAATAACAGAGTTCACCCATTGTGGATTACGTCATCAGGCCCTCCTCAATGCGGGGAGGTATCTTTCATTAATTGGTAGCAAAATCAAATTACAAGCAATTACAAAATGACACCTTATACCTCCAATTATGGGGATGACTTGAAATTATAGATCTATGTTGAAGAAACTAACTGCACAGCTGGAATCCTAGTGAAAAATCAAGAAAATTGACTATAAAGTCAACCCTATTCTAGTTCGATCAAAATATGGACCCCTAGGAATCTTAAAGATTCCCCCAAGGTTCCTTTCTATGAGTTTATTGGAGTTTAGCTACCCATATGAAGAAATGGAGTTCATCACTGCATTCATTGCTAAAAACCGAGTAAAATGAGTATAAAATCGCCCTACTTCTAGACTGGTGAATTTTGAGGCTCTAGGGAATCTAACAATTCCCTGCAAATATTCCTTGAAATATTCCTAGGGAATATTACTCAAAATATTCCCTCTTGAATTCCATGCCCAAGGGCGCACGGTTTCGGTAGTGGTTGGGGTTCCGACTCCTTCCTCTACTTAGTGGCTCGCTACCCCTTCCCGTGGCTCAACAGTGTGTTGGGTTTAAATATCATGGTGGTCGGACTTGGATATACTAACCACTTGTGGTTGAGTTGGCGGCATGTGTAAAACGGGGGTTGGAGGCCATGGGTTCAAATCCTAGAGCAACCACTATATATATATATAAATAAATAATAATAAATAATAATATATATAATATATATAATATATATATATATATATTATAATATATATATATATATATAACAATGTTGTAAGTTGGCGGTTCGTCATGTTTGGTTGGCGCGTATTATCTATCGTCGGCACTGCTGGACTGGTCAATAGACCCGCTAAGTGTGTTTGATTCCCATCGTTGGCCCATTTGTAATATTATATAATATAGAAATTGGCCAGCGGGTAAAACAATCAGCAGGATTGACCGCCCGTTGGCTAGTTGCTGATTGTTTTTAAAAATATTATTGTTGTATATAACGACTATATTTTCCTGCTAGATTTGTAGGGTACATTAGAAATTTTAAGTACAAGGAAAATTTGCCTCTGCTGGCCGCCGGCCCAATCTAATTCGTCGCTTCATCATGGTGGTCAGCTTTGGTTATACCGACCACTTGTGGTCGAGTTGGCGGCATGTGTAAAATGGGGGTCAGAGGCCATGGGTTCAAACCCTAGAGCAACCACTATATATATATATATTTATATATATATATATAGATAATGTTGTAAGTTGGTGGTTCGTCACCCGGATGCGGGTGTTACTGCCACGTTTGTATGATTGAACAGCCCCGGACGGCAGCTGGCCAGGGCTCCAACTGATCCAGGCGGCTCATGGCATATGAGGGACGGGAATTCATAGCCCTTAGTAATTGTGGACAGCGGAGAAGAGTAATGGCACTGCGCAGGGGGAATGTTCGTCCAGTCTAGAGTTATGTGCGTATAGTGTAAAGAATATGGATCAGGGCATAATATGCATACTAGCGCGCCTCATTTGGCTCAGCAGAGAGCGCACTAGAGAGCAGCTCAGAGCTCGGAATTCTGTCCGAATTAAGTCCTTTCATCCGGACTTTGGTTTCAGTGGGGCGAGAGCTTCACGTAAGCCTGGTCATACCCCTGTTCAATTGCCCCTTTGGCTATCCACAACCAATTCCTCTTCCTTTCCGTTAAGGTTAAGGTTGGCTACCTGGCTTAGTCGTAGCTTGTTGCTTGCACTCAATTGGCCTTCTCGCGCTTTTCACCTGTGTTTATTCGGCCTGCTCCTTATTTTGACAATGCTGCGTCTGAGAGGCACTCCCCGCCGAGGCAGCAACACTAGATCCAGGGGAGGCTCTTGCAGCAGAGGTGGCTCTGTTCCGCACAATATCGCTCCATTATCCTTTGTTCCGCCTCCCTCTCCGCCATCTGACAATTCTGGCCCATCCATTGCCCCTGTTGTGCCTTCTTCTCCGGCCTCGAACAGTTCAGGCATTTCCCTGAACAGCTCCTTCCACTCGGCGCGTTTCCAATTTAGAAGCAGGCTTAATAAGCCTCTCATTTCTGCCTTAGTAACGGTGATATTTGAGGAGGAAGAGGAGCAAATCAGCTCGGATAATCCTTCCTCTGAGCCTTCAAGTGCCCAGATGCCAAGCAATAGTCCAGGAAGCCCATCGGGGGTGGTCCTCAATGACCCAGAACAAAAGGAACTGGAGAACCCAGAACAGAAGGAACTGGAGAACCAGACCCTGCCTGCTCAGGAGCCCGTCATCAACCGCGAGCCAGAGCATTTCATAGATCTTCTACACTTGGTTCTCCCACCAGGTAGAAGCGCAACAGATGTCGAGGATAATGTCATGGTGGAATGGGTCAACTTAACTCCAGAAGAAGAATTTGGCCTACCTCCGAAGGACTGAGCTCGCCAAGCCTTCCAGCACACTTCAGAATGTTCAGCATTTTTGCTCAGGTCTGCGTCCAGGCGTTTTGCTGTGGGGACTATGCCCAGGTGTTTGTTTGTTTGCTTAATCTATGTCCAGGTGTCTGTCTAAGAATGTCTCTGTCCAGGTGTCATTTTAAGTCCAGGTGGCTGTATGTGTCTGTTTTTAAAATGTTGTTCAAAAGATATTTGTTCAGATGTTTTGGCAAGAACTATACAAGGAAAATGTCAGTAGCATTTTGGAATTTTTGTAACAGTTAAAAGTTAGAGTACTCATGTTTGTAATTGCCAGAAACTAGAAATATGGCAAGAATTTTTTGAAAGAGGGCAGGTAGCTACCCCCTCAGAGGTTAAATCCTCTTTGTAAATAATTTTCCTTTTATTTAATAGAACAACCTTTATCTCTAAAAAAAAAAAATTGGTGGTTCGTCGTTTTTGGTTGGCGCGTATTATCCATCATCGGCACCAGTGGACTGGTCAGCAAACCCGCTAAGTGGGTTCGATTCTCGTTGTTGGCCCATTTGTAATATTATATAATATAGAAATTGGCCAGCGAGTCAACTAGTCAGCGAGATTGACCGCCCGTTGGCCGATCACCGATCGTTTTTAAAAATATTATTATTGTATATAACAACCATATTTTCTTGCCAAATTTGTAGGTACATTAGAAATTTTAGGTAGACAGAAAATTTGCCTCTGCTAGCCGCCGACCCGATCCAATTCATCACTTCATCGAAAATCTAGCATGATGATTGGGCTGCCATGTGGCACTTGTTGATTGGTCAATTTGGCTAACTAGCTTGCTAATATAAGCTGATATGTGGCACCCTGTGATTGGTTTTCCTCTAACCATACAATCACATCACCTTGCTGACATCAACAACCATACAGATGACATCAGCATTTGTATTGCTGATGTCAGCATGCCACATGGCACCGTGGGTCCTCCCTGCAAAACTTTGTGTTGTTTTGGAAAAACTTCAGCGGGCCATAATTCTTCACACGCTGTCGATTTGAGATGTCATTCACGTCGTTGGATTCAGAATTACAAGCTCTTTGATTTGAGACTAGTTTCACTACATTTTAAGGATTTTGAAAATTTGTCCTTTTAGGATCCTTCTAGATCAAAAGGCCATTGATCAAAAGCTCCCAATTTATACAACGTTGCTAGAACTTGATGAATAAGGAAAAATCATATTTTAGCCTAAAGCAGTCACAGAAATGAGAACAAAACATCTATGGAATCAATTAATTTCATAATATCTCATTAAATGGAATAACTTACCCACTAAAAATTCCACATGGGAGGATGAGAATTTTATACAGAAACATTTGGAACTACTCAAGCATTGAGGACAACACTTTTTTGAAAGAGGGGCATTTTAGATCCCTATAATACTAGTGTATCCCCCTTATTGTTATTGTTAGTGTAGAACCCTATTGTTATTGTTGTGGCCATGTATCCCCCATATTGTTATCGTTGTGCCCCATAAAAGCCCACTATTGTTATTGTTGTGATCTTACATTATTGTTTTTATGTAGGCTTAGATTATATTGTGACCCCTTAGACTTCTATATATACCAAGGAGGCCTTATCACTTGTATCATCCAAAAATTGTTCATTTATGTAATGTAAAGGAAGTTTCCCCCTTCAAGAGGATATTTTAAGTCATTGATCTATGTTTTCTCAATTTTTGTGAGTTGGTTGTGTTAGTGTCGGTCTTGAGCCCTCCATCGATGATCAAACAGCTCTTTGCATATGCATATGTAGGTGTCTCATCAGCATCAGTTTTGCATCCCATTAGGCATGCCATAACACTGATGGAGGAGCTGGTCTTGTTCCCTTCTTGGCTTTGCTGGAATCAGGTCATACCATTTGAAAAAACCTTGTGTCACACTTGTTTCATTTTTGTCTTGAAATTCTAAGTCTAGGTCTAGGGTTTCAGTCAAAATCATTGCCAGGTCATGAGTCAAAAGTCTGATGGTCTTCAGCAAGACAGATTGAGGTTTTTAATTATGTTTTATTGATAGTTTTCATCTGCTACAGCTTATTTTTACCTTGGTTTTAAAAACTCTGTTTTTAAACCCAAGGTCATGTGAAAATGGCAACAATAAAGAAAATTTTCAAAAATCTTTAGAATGTCGGCAACAACCCTGGTTTCCTCCTCAGAATCCATCAGAGAATCAACCTGCAAAAAGAACCAAGTGAAAACATTCAAAAAAACAATTTCAGGCAAAGTGCAACTTAAAAAAAACAGTGTTAAATTAAATGCCAAAACATGCAACATTTGAAAGTGGGTTTGATGTTTTAATTTTTTTTCAATGTGGACCTATAAAGACTAAAAATCCCTCTTCATGGCCTCATTATGCATTTGCAAACTTGCAAGACACAAAGAGAAGCAAAGAAAGGCGATTTTGCAGCGATCTTGGTCATTTCTGGAGGTGCGACTAGTCGCGTTGAGGTGCGACTAGTTGGGTAGGTGCGACGAGTCAGAGCAGCTCCCACAGTGTAATTTTTGAACTGGAGCGACGAGTCAGAGGGGTGCGACTAGTTGAGTGGGAGGTGCGACTAGTCGAGCTAGGTTTGCCAGAAACGTGCCAAATCACCCAAATCGCCCTCCCAAATTGCTAAATCGACCAGGTAAGCTCCAAATTCATCTATGATAACAAGGAATAAGTGAATGATGACATGTCTCATGGTTTTCTTCTTCAAAACTTTGTAAGAGAAATGGTGAATTTAAATGTTGTCAATGTAGGAAAATCGGCTAGGGTTTTGTTTGTTTTTCAAGGTAAAAAATCCCTCTTATCCCATCCTTGTTCCCTTGGCAATTAAATTCACAAATGTTGCTGCATGTTTATCTTATTATTTCATTTATATCGTTTGCAAGAAATACAAGGTTTCCATCCCATATTCCTTCAAAATCTTTCCCTTCCCAAATTTCTTCGCTAAACCCTAATATCCTTCATGTTCCCGCAAACCCTAAATTTCCCTTCTCCTTCCCACAGCAAGCAAATTACATGGACCTGCAGCAAGAAAATAAAACAAAAAGAATAACAATATATATATATATATAATATATATATATATATATAATATATAATAATATATATATATATAAATATATAAATATATATATATATATATATATCTATATATAAATTGATATGAAAAGAAAAATAAAAATAAAATGCCAAAATGACCCAAATATGAGAAACAAAGATATTATTGGGTATAAAAAAGAGGCAAGCTGCTGTTATGAAATTTATAAAAAGAAAAATCAAAGATTGCAACTGTGTATATATTCATAATGGACATATTGCTGTGTGTTTGGTCTATAAAATCATGTTGTTGTGCTGCCTAAAATAAACTCTGTTTTCCCTTTTTTATCATTCCCTTGAAGTTGTCAAATCTCCTTTTGATAAAAATACAAGTGAAGCTCTCTTTCCATTATCACTAAATGCATATGAATCTCATCCAGATAGCAGAGTTTGCTTCATTAAAGGATAAAAATCAAATAGATAATGTTGTCCCATACCCCTGTCATAACCTATGTTCTTTCCCTTGGTCCCTATCATACATGGTTTCATTGCAAATGATTTCTTAAAAATGATAAGATGATATGTGTTACATTTTGTGAATTTTCCTTAAAAATCCCTGTTTTTATTTCCCATTCCTTATTAAAAATCCCTCCCCTAACAGTTCCCTTATGATTTTTCCCCTTGAAAATAGCATACTTCTCAGCATTTTGCAGGCAGAGGCAGCAGTTCTATTTACCTTTCATCTTGCTCATCTGGTTCCAAAACCATGTCAGACACCGAGAGTTATGAGCCTAGTGATGACCATTCATCAGCTACAGAGGTGGTGGTATAGCAGAGGGTTCCTAAGAGGGGCGGTCATCATAGGAGACAGGAACCTACTTCTTTGGCAGCATTGCAGGCTTGTCCTTTGGCAATGAACGGTTTTCGGTAAATGTCATGTTTTCAGTTCTGTGAGAGGCTTGCTCACATTCAACATCATAGTGAGTTGGCACGTTTATTTGTTTTGCACCTTCATGATGGGTAGGTCACTCTTGCAGGGGTGAATTTTGTGTTATCTCCAGAGATGATTTCAGAGGCTACCGGGATACTGAATGTAGGGGAAGTGTGGCCCAAGCGCAAACTGTTGGACTTTATCTTTTTTGAGCCATATGTCAAGCCCTCATTTGTGAGCCACTTGTCGGGGATCTTTCCTTCCAGATTCCTCCGGGTGGAGTATGCTTCGATCATGAAGCTTATCATGTAGTACTTTACATGTGACGGAAGATTTTCACTGGTCTCCACTTGTCATATTCGCATGTTGATGCACTTTACCAGGGTGAGGATGATGAACATCCCAGTTTTCTTTTGCCAAGACATTCAGAGGATGTCATCCATATTTCAGAGGCGGACCCCAGCCCAGCAGCATAGGAGTCTGTGCCATCATGGTCTCATTCAGCTCATTGTTTCCCATCAGTTGAGGC